>VNKC01003975.1:3653-46794 GCA_008042775.1 Drosophila pectinifera | reverse complement strand
ATTACATTTCATTTAAAACTCATTATATATAAATATTTCTAAGGAAAATACAATTATGAAATCAGTACTTTATATATACGTAACTTTATAGGAGTAAGATTATTATTAATCCCTCATAATACATTTTTGAAACTCCTAAAAAGTTTCTATTATTTTTATTATATATAGTATTATTATTATATATAGTAATATATATAATAATATTATATAAATATTTCTAAGGAAAATATATAATTAAATCAGTTCTTGAGTTTATTATATTATATATATTAAATATTCATTAAATATTTCTAAGGAAAATACAATTATTAAATCAGTACTCGAGTTTATTGAATTTATTAAATATTTTGTATTTATTAAATATTCATTAAATATTTCCATGTATAATACAATTAATAAATCATTTCTTGAGTTTATTGTATTATTTATTTTCTTTTTTTATATATATTAAATATTCATTAAATACCCTTTTATTGGCATTAAATTTAATTTCTTGTCAAGAATCGCTTACTTTTCTCTGTTAATTTTGGCGAAACCAATATGCACCTTGTTCCTTGCATGGTGTGTGTCCTTTATGGTGTGTGTTTTTATTTTTTAATTTTTATTAAGTATTACTCGTAGTACGTTTCCCTTTTGATTCTTTTGCGGCGGGCGGCTGGCGGCTGGCGGCTTTGGCGCTTTATTTGAGTTACGTGACCCTGCGCCATTGTAAGCCGGAGAATTTCTTGCGACATGAACATGCCACACATGGGGGGCGTGAGGGGTGTGAGGGGCGTGGATGCCACCGAATCGCACCGAAACAACATGCAACATACGTACTGGCCCACCCAACCCCATCATCATCGTCGCCCGCTGTTTGACTTGTTCCTTTGTCTGTCTGACTGTTCGGCGGGATTCCTGTGTCCAACTGTCGTCCTTCTCCGCCCGCTCCGCCCCCTGCTTCCGCCGCTGCTGCTGCTGCTGCTCCTGCCCCAGCTCCTTATCCTTTTTGCAGTCGGGGCTGTGCGAGCTTGTTAAGTTCATTAAGGTTGAATAATAACAACAGTAACTACATTTTAAAGGAGTTGTCAGTTGTCAGGAGCGTGGCCCGCGCCCTTCCAGTACAGTGCGCCTAGGCTATGAGGAATGGAGTCCTTTTGTGAGAAAATAGTATAATAGTATAGGTATAGCCCACAGGATCAAAGCTACAGAGTTCTTTATAGCATAAATTTAATAAAATTCGATTTTTATGAAGACTTTCTGCTTTAACAACTATTTCATATAATATATATATTTATATATACAATATTTATATATTGTATACAATATACAATATTGTATACAATATTTTATATATTTATACATACAATATTTTAAATATTTATATGTACAAGATTTTATATATTTATATGTACAATATTTTCTATATATATATATACCATATTTTATATATTTCTACATACAATATTTAATATATTTATACATACAATATTTTATATATTTATACATACAATATTTTATATATTTATATGTACAATATTTTATATATTTATACATACAATATTTTATATATTATGTTATTACCTATATATTATAATTTTTGGAATTTCCTAAGGCATTAGGAAGTGCTTTGTTTATTTATTAAGAAATAAGAAATATTATTGTTCGATTAAGGTTATTATAATTCGATCACTTTGCATATTTTATTGCTCACAAAATTTTAATTATAATTTGAATATTTCAATGAAAGTACCTATAAATTTATTGAAATAAATAAAAATTAATGATAAGTAAATAAATACATTTTAAAGCTTCATAGTTCAGCTGATTCTTCCCTTGTATTTTGCTAATTATTTTTATTAATATATACTAATAATATATATATAATAATAATCTCTGCTTGACTTAATTAAATTTCGGCTTGTTTCCATTTTATTTCTAAATTATTATTAAAAATATATGATAGCTTTTGCTGCACTTTTTAATATTTTAAAGGTATTTTTTATGGGAGACCGCTTCTAATTTAATTGGATTCTTTTTTACAATTTAACATTAACATATATTCTCTGGAATTTAAGCAGAAAAATGTTATATTATTTAATATTTACAAAAGGAAATTATTTAATCAGAGGAGATTCTACTAGGCCTTCACTTTCATTAGGTGTGTCCACTGTGGCCACGTTCCCTTCGTGACGTTCAGGTGTGCTGGTGTCCTGGCGTCCTGCCGTCCTGCCGTCCTGGTGTCCTGGCGTCCCGTCGTCCTGGAGTTCACCCCCCGCTGCTGTGTGCCCGCCTTGACTTCACTCATGTTGTTAACTGCTCTTATTACAACTTATTCTACTTATTCTACTTATGCGCTCCTTGTTTGTCAACAAGAAGTAAGAAAAAAATAAGGACAACAAGGACATGCCGGGGCGGGCGAACCGAACCGAACCGAACCTCTCGTGCGAAGTTAAAGTTGCATTTACATCGCAGCGGAACTCTTTATTTTGAACTTTTGGCCACAGGACATATCTATATACACACACAGAGATATCCCCCGAGTTCTTCGGGGGATGATGGGGCTAATCCCAGTCTGCTCCTGCCGCTCCTGCCGCTCCTGCTGCCTTCCTGTTTGTCTGCCGCGGGGCCATCCAGCATCCAAAACATCTTCGCAGGGAGGAAAACACGGGCCGGCGATTCCCCGACATGTGTGGGCGCAAAACGAGAAAAAATAACCAAAAAAAAAAAAGAAAAGCGAGATGAAAATAATCAAGTTTCCGACAAACATCAACATGACGCCAAGATAAAAAGCTTCCAGGATGCGCTGGCATCGCTCAGCCACTGCAGGACAAGATAAGACACATCATCAGGAGCAGCAGCAGCGGCAGTGCACTGCCAGAAATCAGTGTCCACTATACAACTAAGTTTTATTAGGTTTTAGTTGTAGAGCTAGGAAGCTGCCAAAAAGTAAGCCACTCTTTTCAAGCTCGGTTACAGCACTCGTGGCTTCCTTTAAATAAAACTATAATAATTTCTTAATTAATAATATAAAAATTGTAAGTAAGTAAGACATATATTTGATTTAGTATGTTAATCCTTTATTGCATATTTATTAAAAAGTTGTACCCAAGAACTCAAGCATTCATTTACAATAAATAAAATATGCGAAACTACCAAGGACTTGCATAGGAAAGTGTTTTGGTTTTATTTTGTTAAGCATTAATTAAAAAAAAATGTTTAATATAAAAGCATAAGTTTATAACCTAAATAAGGGAAAAATATTATATATCATATATATATATATATTATATATATATAGAGAAGATAATAAGTTAACACTTAACTTAAAACTAACTAAGCAGAAAATACGCTAATTAATTTGGTTCATGTATTGGTTTTATTTTGTTTAGCATTTAATTAAATATATTTAGAATATAGAAGATTAAGTTTTAAACCTAAAAAAGGGAAAAATATCACTATAATATATAAATTAGAACTTATAATATATATAACTTAAAACAAAATAAGCAAGAAATACCCTTGCAATCCTTGAAATAGTGAAAATATACGAAACTACCAAGGACTTGCGTAGGAAAGTGTATTGTTTCATTAATTTGGTGAATGTGCATTAGTTAAATATATTTAGAATATAGAAGATTAAGTTTTAAACCTAAAAAAGGGAAAAATATCACTATAATATATAAATTAGAACTTATAATATATATAACTTAAAACAAAATAAGCAATAAAAACCCTTGTAGTGAAAGCAGGTTGACAGAAATAAATAGCTGTAGAGGTATTGCTAGAAACTTATAATATTTTATGTGTTATTAATTATTATATAGTATATTAAATAATATATATATCTTAATTAAGGCCAACAACAGAGCAATGAATTATTTGTACCCACATTTTCTTCGCCTGCCGCTGCAGGACTTCAAGTTGGTCCATTTCCAGGACCTGACTTGAAATTGGCTGATGCCGCTGTTGCAGCCCAGGAAGGGCTGTCTGTGGGTGTGGGTGTGGGTGTGTAAAGTGGGTGTTAGAGTGGGTGGTGGGTGGTGGGTGCCTGCCTGATGCTCTCCCGGCTGCGGGTTCAAGTGTCAGCCTTTAGCCAACTTCTTCTTCTTCGGGCCTTCTGCGGCAGCCTCAAGTTGTGTTCGTGTTTGCTTTGAAAAGTATATTGGATTGCCCGACCACAAATAGCCATACATGTGTGCCAGCGTCTGCTCATCTATCTATATCTATATCTATATATATATATCTATATCTATATGGATATACAGATATATGTATCTGATATATCGGCGGTCTAACCAAAGGCCGTCTGCTGCTGACGTTGAAATTTTTCCACTACTCTCCCCGTTTGTTTTCCTATTTTATGCCTGTGTTTTTAATTTCTTTAGATCGAAATGGGGCTGATTTTGGGGCTACACAAATATTTTCAATCTCTTCTTTTTTTTTTTGGTTAACAAAGGCACTTTAAATGTTAAACAAAATTATAACTATGGGAAAAAAGGTTAGTTTTTGGGCTCGCCAGGGGTGAGGCAGTGGCTAGTGGAGTGTGTGGCATTGAGGCGCTGTTTGAATTTCTGCTGAAGTTAACATTTTTATAATTCCATTAAGCGGCCGGGTCCTGCCTCTGTCTCTCCTACTCATGTGTAACATGAGGATTTACCCCCACACCCAAACACACCCCACACACCCGCACACCCCCCACACACACAATGCACAAAGTTGGTCCGAAAAGTTTTTCGCATTCATAAATCATTTCCCTCGTTTTTTCCAGCCTTCCACCTTCATGCCACGTTTAAAGGTGGAAAATACTTTTCGCTGAATTCGTACAATTTCTCAGGGGGTGCGGGGGCGGGGTCCTGCGGTGCGCTCATGTTTCATATGCCCCAAAGGGGGGTGGGGAGCAAAGGGTTGGATGCTTTAAGGACAACGTTAGGTTGCAACTTGTTGCCTGCTTGGGTTACACGCTGCCAGCCGCCCACTTGTCCTGGCATATCCTTGTCATTTTTAATTTATGCACAGACCAAGCTTGAACTTTCACAAAACTTAAGAAAATGTGTGTGGGCGGGGGGAGGGGCTGGCTTTTCGGGGGTGGCCAAAGGTAGGAAAAGGGGTCGCCCTTATCAGTGGGGGGAGAGGGAGAGCATCCTTGTTCCTTGCCCAAAGCTAGTAATTTAATTGCTGCCATGATCGGGGCTTCTGGCCAAGACTATTTTGGGGTCTTTGCTGCATTTAATAAATATTTAAATAAGCAATATTTTATATATAATTTAATTTATGTTTATTTGTACTTATACTTTTAAATAAAGGTAGGAAAAGGGGTCGCTCTTATTAGTTAGTTAGTATTAGGGAGAGAGAGAGCATCCTTGTTCCTTGCAAAAAAGCTAGTAATTTAATTGCTGGCATGATCGAGGCTTCTGGCCAAAACTTATTTTTAATAAATATTTAAATAAGGAATATATAAATAATATAAATAAAATATATATACAATTTAATTTATGTTTATTTTAAATAAAGAAAAATCTTTATCAAAGCAACTATCGAGTCATTTTGAAAGCACTTTAAATTGTGCCTAAAAGTATGCTACAAAATGTGTTATAGGTAAAAAGAAGTACACTTAAAATAGTGTCACTTAAATTAGTGCCTGAATAATTTAATTTCACACTTTTAGATATATTTTAACGAGTTGTCTATAACTTTTAACATTTAATTTAAGATATTTTTTCCCATTTCTATCCCTACATCTCTGTTACCTTTGCAAGGACTTTACCTTTCCTTGAGGAAACGAGTCACACATATTTGTGCCATAACTGCCTAACAAGCGTCATAATTACAGTTCAAAAAATATGCTCTGGCCCTCACATATGCGCTCTGGTAGTGAGCCCCTGCCCACCCCTGTTTCTTGCCAGAAATTTTCCCATTTTCCGCCTTCCCTTCGCAGCGGCGACTTTTGCATACTTCTCTGGAAACTTTTAATTTTCGAACTTTTGTCGCTTGCCTGGCATATGTTCCCAGCTTTTCCTCCCCAGCTTTCCTCGCTTTCCCCGATTTTCCTGCCTTTCTCCTCGATTGGCCCAATCTGATGACGTCTTATTAGGCAAATGCCAGAGCTGCAAAGTTTTCTCACTTGAGCAATTTTTGTTAGTTTTTTGTTGGTGCCAAGTATTCCGAATCTGCTCGTCGGGGGGCTTTCTTGAATATCGCTTTCCAACCCGAATCCCGAATCCCATATCGCTTTGTTTATGAAACTTGCCCACTAATTGCAAAAACAAAGGTTGTAAGCAGCGCCAAGCGGAGATAAGCGGGCGGGAAATGCATGTGTGTAGGTTTCACGGGACTACCAGGCACTAAGAAAAAATTCTACAACTAACAAAAAACCAACAGAGAAGGAGAAAATAAGCTCAGCTTTGGGAAAGCTATATTTTATAATATAATTAATATAGCATATTTATGCAGGTTAATTTTAAGCAAGCTATACTTTGACAAGTTAGAATTAATTTTGTGTGAGTAAGAAATAGCAGAAAGTGGCTAGATATGAGCAGGAAAACAGCTAAAGCTTGTTGTAATATTTAATTTAATTTAATTTAATATTGTAGTATTTAACTCTTAAAAAGGTTTGTAATATTCTATTAAAAATATATATGGATAATAAAATTAGTATTCAACTCTAAGAAAAGGTTAGTTGTGGCCACAAAATTACAATTTAACCGCACTGGTGGCTTGTGCATACTGTGGACCGACAAAGGCCTGAAAGATATATTTCCTGACTTGCGATTCAGGTCCTTGAGTATCACTGATTTATGGCATTGTATTATGACTAATAAAATTAGTATTCAACTCTAAGAAAAGGTTAGTTGTAGCCACAAAACTATAATTTAACCGCACTGGTGGCTTGTGCATACTGTGGACCGACAAAGGCCTGAAAGAGATATTTCCTGGCTTGCGAGCATCACTGATTTATGGCATTAAAATTACATATATAGATTTTAAGACTGTTACTGATGAAGACCCTGGTAAAGGTCCGAGACAGCTGTTGCTTCTCTTTGATTTTTCTGTTAAACCCAAAACAAAATGTAATTCAAATTTGACAAAGTGCCACACCATTTCGCTCAGTGTACAGTGTGCATTCATGCATGCAGCTGCTGCGGCGCTTCGGACATATCGCTTCGCTTTCGCCCGTTCCTGGGCCCGAGTACCGCATTTGCATTTATATGCACATCCTTTGTGCCCAAAGGATATTACATTTTTCCACTTCAAGCATTTTTGTGAATTTAATGAAATTTTTAATTTTTATGCGCGCCAGATGGGTGGGGAGTGGGGAGTCCTGTTTTCTTTTTTTTTTTTTAACTGCTGGCAGACAGGCCGGTGCCTTTCGCTTGGACTAACAAGCCGCAGAGATATGCTGCATTTGCCTTGCATTCCCACTGGCCTGCCACAAAGATAAATAAAAACTGAGGCAAATCCACCGGCCAGCCTGGCCGCAGCCCAGCCGGAATGCCGAAATATCCTTGCTGCGCCAAGTCCTTTCTGCAGCAGCACAAATTTTGGATTATCCTTGGCTTTACACTTGTTGTGCTGGCCTGGTCTCCTGTAATAAATACATCTGGAGGTATATTTTTTGCTTAAATATTGCTTGGCAGTTCTTGGGACTTAACAAAAAGTTTAATGAACTTTGGAAGCGAATGGATCGTTCTGGGATTGAAGAATGCCTCGATTTGTGCACTTTTCAGGTACCGAAAGCTGTTAAGATTTTATTAGCTTTATTTACTATAGATTTTGACAATGAAGAGTTCTTAACATATATTTTTTAACTAATTAAAACATTTTTAGTTATTTTATTTGTGTGGAAATTGATGTGTATTTTAATCCATCTTCACATCGTAGTTGTGGAGTCAACTAATTAATTTGATTTTCCCCAAGGACCTCGTGCAGACTTTCCCCAACAGCATTAGCTTAATGAGATGCCCCGATATGATATAATCGGGGCTAACAGCGCTAATTTTGCACTAATGAAAAATGCGATAAAATCGCAAAAATTATTTGGTTTGCCATTAGGAAAATTATTCATTTGCAGCACTGGTGACCGGCAGTTCCTTGCGTACTTTGGGTGAATGATGATGATTCGGCAGCTGGGTTTTCTGCTGGCACTGGGAGTCCTGGCACTGGGTGCACTGCAGCCGCCGGAGCCCAAGGGGATGGCTCCATTGGTGGCTGCCGCCCTTGATATTCTGGAGGAGCAGGTGAGTCCCTCGCAAAGCACGCTGGCGGTAATAGAGCTATGCGGAATCCACATGCACCGGGATTATGGCCAAGAGGAGCTGATGACCTCCATACTGGCCGAGGTCGGGTACTCAATGGCGCTGCGAACGTTCCGGACGCCGCCAGAGGAAGTGCCGGCCAGCTATGTCCTGTTCCTGGTGAACTGCGCCGAGGCCTTCAGCGCCCTGAGATTTAAATTGACGGAAAGCAACTCGGCGCAGGAGTACAACTTCCTGATCCTTTTGACGCGTCGCATGTCCTCGCGAGCGGCGAGACTGCAGGTAAGCATGCGCCAAAGTTATCGCCTCAGGGCTATCGATAATTTATAAATATCTAAATAACAACGATACCACCGATCGATATACTTGTAATGTAAAATGTTATACTTTTCGATAAGAAATAAGAAGAAAGCTATGAATTATCGATATTTGAGCGATATAATCGATATATTTCTAAAATGTATATGGAGACTGTACTTTTTTAATACCCCTCCCACCTTGCAGGCCCTGAGGGACATTTCCAGGACCTGCATGAGATTCAACACCCTCAACGTGATTCTGCTCACCCAGAAGAACAGCGGCGTGGTGCTGGCCTACGGCTACCGGATATATAACCAGAGCTGCGGCAGGAACCTCACCATGGAGCTGATCGATCGCTACCAGAACGGCTCCTTCCAGAACAGGCACCAGGACAGGACCTTCGACCGGGCCCTGAGGAGTCTGGCCGGCTGTTCGGTGCGCGTCGGCTGGTATCCACTGGCGCCGTTCGTGATGTTCGCCGGGAATGTGAGTGATCCCGAGGAGTTGGCGCAGACCTGGCGCCTGACCGGCATCGAGGGCGAGCTGATGAAGCTGCTGGCGGAGATCTTCCAGTTCCGCATTATCCTGGAGGAGCCCTGCGACAAGTGCCTGTCGATGGACATCAAGGACCACTGCAGTGGCTGCTTCGAGGAGATGAACAACCACGACACCGCGATCCTGATCGGGGCCATGAGTGGCTCCCACCGGCATCGCGAGCAGTTCACCCGCACGGCCTCCTACTACCAGAGCTCCCTGGTCTTCGTGATGCACATGGACGCCCAGATGGGCGCCGTTGTCCAGTTGGCGTTGCCCTTCACGGCCGGCGTTTGGCTCGCTCTGGTGGCCAGCGGTGTCCTGGTGGTGGTGGTCCTTTGGGCCAAGCGCAGGATTGCCACCGGCCACTCGGACATGGGCAGCTACGCCCTTCACGTCCTGACCACCCTGATGGGCAATCCGCTGGAGACCCGGAGTCTGCCCCGAATCGGCAAGATGCGAATCTTCTACGTCATCTGGCTGCTCCTGGTTCTCGTCCTGCGGGTCGTCTACCAGGGCAAGCTGTACGATTCCTTTCGATTGCCGCACACCAAGCCCATGCCCGTGGAAATATCGGAGTTGATAGCGGCCAACTACAAGCTGATCTCCCAGGAATACCTCGATTACTATCCCCGCAACCTGACTATTCTCACGCGAAATGGATCCATGGTAGGTATATCGAAAGTATATCGATATTTAATATCAATTATGCATCTTTCATCTCTAGTTAAATTGAAATTCATTTCTGATACATTTCGATAAGCAATATTCAAAATATAACGACGATATATCATCCCTAATTTACCAGATATACATTCCAAAGTCATTCCAAATATAACTTGTAAGTTCATGAGTTATTGTACCAACATGTTCGATATTATAGATCCCTAATTTCCCAGATATACATTCCAAATTCAGTCTAAATATAACTTATAAGTTCGTGAGTTATTGTATCAATATGTTCGATATTATAGATCCCTAATTTCCCAGATATATATTCCAAATTCAGCCTAAATATAACTTATAAGTTCGTGAGTTATTGTATCAACATGTTCGATATTATAGATTACTATCAATAATTGGAAAGTGTTGAAAAAGTCGATAACGATAAAAGTGCTTTGTATATATGCTTGGTCACACTGGTTGTTAAAAAGTCAAAAATTGGACAGTCATCATCCAAATATTTGGAGTAAATTATACGAAACGATGTACCAGGACGAGGCGACAACACCCCAGAAACTGAATAATATGTATTTTTCGAATATCGGCGAGGAAATCGGGAACTTCAACACCAAAATATTGGCTGGCGAGTGCACACCGCCGCCGGAAAAGCGCCAGAAGTTGGATGACTCCTCTACCTCCATGCCAAGTCAGCATCCCTTCAGTCTCGAGGATACCACTCCCGAGGAGGTGCAAACGGAACTGACTCTCCCGGAGACTCTGCCGAAAGCCCTCCAGGATGCACTGCGTCCTTATATCCAGCCCCACTTGTCGGCGGCTCCTTACCTGTCGCCCAGAAGCAAATTGCGAAGAAGGCTCTTTGACACTCACAATGTCATTGTTTTGGGTGAACAGCCAGATCCTGTGGTGGACTCCTCGCCCAGGGCCAAGCGAACCCTGTTTGCGGGTCGTCTTTCCGGTTCCGGTTCCGGTTCCGCTTCCGACGAGGAAGGTCTGGGCCTACTTTCGCCCATAAGGAACCGCTGTGGCACTCCCGAAGATGATGGCGATTGTCCCGAAAGGATGAAGCTGCTTATGGAGGAGATGGCACTGTTGTCGCCCATAGGTTCTCCTTCCAGCCAGCCAGGACATCAGCTCTGGGGAGGAAGCTTTGGGGAGGAAGAGTGCCAGCTACAACCAGGATGTCGCCGTGTAGACAGCGGCTTCAGCTCTCAGGATGTAACCATGTCCTGCTGTCCCAGTCCCTCCACCCTCTAGTTAGTTATGGTTTTAGTTTAGTTCAAGTTTATGGTTATTTTTAATAAATTCAATTGCATTTCCATTTCTGTAAATGAACTCTAACATTTGAAATATTAACTAAAGTCCTGTCCAATCCAACCCAAGGAGCGCTTCGATCACATTCAGTGGCGCGGCGAGGACGAGCGGCTGACCACCACCACCCTGATTGCCACCATGACCTACTACAACCTGATGCACTGGAGCACCAGCCGGCTGACCCACATCCGGGAGCACATACTCCTGTACCAGCTGGTCATCTACCTGCAGAGGCGCACCCTCCTCAAGTTCACCTTCGACCGGAAGATAAAGCAGCTGCTCTCCGCGGGGATCATTGGGCACTTTGTGCGGGAGTTCGACAGGAGCATCTTCAAGGATCCCATTGTGGAGCTGCACGAGGTGTCGCCTCTGCCCCTGGAGATCTACTGCGGCCTGTACTATATCTCGGCCATCCTGTTGAGTGGCGCTGCCATAGCCTTCGTCCTGGAGCTGCTCAGCGTCCATCGGGTTAACTGGCTGAGGCGCTACTTGGAGTGAAGGAAGGTCCTTTTTTCATCTTAAATTTTACATAATAAATGTAAACTTAAATGTCTTTTAATATATTTATAAATCAATAAAATGTATCACAAGAAACTGGTTGAAGTTTCCCTCTAAACTTGGTTCCAGTGCCTTCTTACCTGGGGCTGGCTGAGGTACTACCTAAATATCACAGGATATATTCAGCAATCTCCTTCCCCTGCAATCTGCGTCCTGCCAGCCAGTTGCGACACTGCCGCCGGCGCTTTATGGCTTTTTGTGGCATCAGAAGACAATGGAAGGACCTCGTTAGCCGGCACAAAAAGAGCAGCAACAACGCAACAAAATCAGAGTGCAAGGATATCAGGCGGGCTGAACTGAACAAAAAAATACACAGGGGAGGGGAAAACAAGACACGTCCGACATAGAACGAACTCATTAGCCTACATGGCCGCATTTTCCGCCTACACATGTGAAGATGCACACAGGCAAGGGCAAGCAAATAGGAGCTTTCCAGGGAAACAATTCAAGTAGGCCATAATATAGATAATAAGTTATGAAGATTCTTGTAAGGTTATTTTGTAAACAAAATCATTTCCAGCTAACTTTCCAGTTACTTAAGTTTATCAAATACTTTAATTAAAAAATAAAGTGTAGCAGCAATATTTAAATGGAATTCAATCATTTTAAATATATCTTTGCTGGTTTTCAATGCTAATAAAATAATAACTTAAGAAGATTATTATAAGATTATTTTGTAATTTTATTTTTATAAAGATTCTTCCAAGGTTATTTTGTAAACAAAATCATTTGCAGCTCAGTTATTATAGTTTATCAAGTCCTTTAATAAAGAATTAAAGTGTAGCAGCAATATTTAAATGAAATTCAATAATTTTAAATATATCTTTTCTAGTTTTCAATGCTAATAAAATAATAACTTATAAAGATTCTTGCAAGGTTAGTTTGTAAACAAAATCATTCCCAGCTAACTTTCCAGTTACTTAAGCTTATCAAATACTTTAATTAAGAATTTAAGTGTAGTGTTAAATATTGCTTTAAATGAAATTAGATAATTTTAAATATATCTTGGCTAGTTTTCAATGCTAATAAAATAATAACTTAAGAAGATTCTTATAAGATTATTTTGTAAACAAAATCATTTCCAGCTCAGTTACTTAAGTTTACCAAATCCTTTAATTAAGAACTTAAGTGTAGTGTTAAATATTGCTTTAAATGAAATTCAATAATTTTAAATCTTTGCTAGTTTTCAATATAAACAACCATTGGTAATTTATATACTTGGATATTAAAATGCTAAATATAATGAGTAACAATTTAATCTTTTATTTGCAGACAGACTCCAGTTCAGCTTAGAGTAATACTGCCTATTTGAGCTATTGTTTTGGCCACAGCTGTGTTTAAAAAAGAACAAAATAGCCTGGCCGGAGGATAGGATGCAGAGGGGTCTAGGAGGCCAGAGGGGTGTGGGTTTTCGGGGGCACCACCGGCGTCCCCAAATGGAAATGGGAACCCAAATGCGCTCTGGCTCGTTGCAGACGGGTTGTCCTCCTTGTTGCCACATATTTTGTTTGCTTAAGTGCCGGAAGTGCTGCAGGCCGCAGCCGAAGGACATAAGGGCCGAAGGACAGGGGAGGGGTTAATGCCTTAACCCCTGCTGGCCCCCAACACTCTAGACAGCAGCAAGTATTGTCAGCATTTAGCTATCAAGTTTGCCACATTCAAAATAACATTTAAATTAATACGATTTGGAAAAATATATTTTAAAAATAGTATGGCTTTGTTTAAAAGCTTAAATTATTGTTATAAAATGTTTATCATTTGTAATACTATAATAATATAATATAAAGTGCCTTTAATATATTCAATCATAATATTAATTAATAATTTTAATAGTATTAATAGTATACCGACTTGATAACTGGAATAGTTAAACCTTTTATAAATGAAAACATTTCAATTAATTAATTTGGGCTTTAAATATTCCACAGTTTCAAGGCATTAACTTGTTATAAAAAATATATTTTTTTTTGTGTGTAAAATATATGTTTTTTTAAGGAAAAAGAACAAGAAAATACCTGATGGAACTCATAAATATAAATTACCTTCCCCTAATTAGTTTACTTCTTTTTAAACCTTGAATAAATGAATACCTTTTAAAAACATAATTTAGGCTTTAAAAATTCTACAGTTTAAAGGTATTAACTTGCTATTAAAAAATATATATTTTTATGTGTGCAAAAATATGTTTTTTTAAAGAAAAAGACAAAGAAAATACCTGAAGGAACTCATAAATATAGATGACCTTTCCCTAATTAGCTCCCATTTTTTTTTTGGCAAACCCTAAAGCCTTTTGTTTTATTTTTGTCTTATTCCCAATGCCTTGAATTAAACTTAAGCATATTAATTACACTTAATCGCTGGCTTAGAAGGCAGTTCGGTGGGGAAAACCAGAGGCCCCCAACCCCGCAGCTCTCCAGCCAATGGGCGGGCACTTCACCGGTGAGGCCCTGGCTGTGGTCCTTGGTCCTGGTCCCTGATTCCGCGTGATAAGAACTGATAACAAAGGTAAACAAAGCGCCGCCAGATGATGCCCTGGTGCCCTCCATCCGGGGGCTTTGGCGGGAAACGCTGTAATTCGTCAGATATTCCGCCCCCGAAGGCGCATGCGTCTGAAAGGGCCACGACTCGGCACTCGACACTCGACACTCGAATTTCCATTCGTTTTTCCATCGGTGCCAGTATAAGAGCGGAAAAAACCGGTGGAGTTTCCTCCACCAACTGGTGGCAGACCCAGAATAATGGGAAATTTATGCGCGATAAAGCCTCGCCAGACGGAGATCAGGATCGGCATAAATGTATGTCTAATGTGAAGCCGAAAAGTTTGATTTCGGGCCCAAGGTCTGGCCCAGAGTCTAGATCAATCTTCAAGTGTGCAGTGGAAATATTTTATTTGTTAAATAAATAAAGTAGTTTAATATTTTCTGAAGGTATTATAGGTAGGTAATATAATAAACTATTTATTGTGAACCTGCTCTGATATAAGAATAATCTAAGACTAAGAAAGTGCTTTTCTAAATATTTAAAAATGGCTTTTAAAATCAACTAAGATTTCATATGGATTGGAAATAGTATTAAATTGCCCAGAGTCTAGATCAATCTTCAAGTGTGCATTGGAAATATTTTATTTGTTAAATAAATAAGGTAGTTTAATATTTTCTGAAGGTATTATAGGTAGGTAATATAATAAACTATTTATTGTGAACTTGCTCGTAAATAATCTAAGAAGAATAATCTAAAATAAGAATAATCTAAGAATAATTTGAAAATGGCTTTTAAAATTAATAAAGATTTAATATGGATTGGAAATAGTATTCAATTATAATTTAGGTTAATAGTTTGTGGCGAGATCTTTACTATTAAATTTATTTACCCATAACTGACTGCTTAACTATTTTATTGTTAGAAATAAACAAACATTATACACATTACATATATTAAAATGATCTGACCTAATTGGGAGCTAGAATATATACTCTTATAGAAGTAATTAAAATGCTTAAATGATGCTTAATTATTTAAGAGCTTAGCCCGCACTTAACTGTGTTAATTTTTGCTTAAATACATTTAATAGGATTTTCTGCCAGTGCTGCCAACTTGGCCTTGCAGTTTTGGCCATAAAAGCGAATTGAGTGTCGTCTGCCAGGCACAGTTGGAGTTAAGGTCTTGCGGCGCTACCAGTCTTTCTTCCGTTGATTTTCCAAGATGCTGCCACAATCGCTGACATTGATTTTGATCCTTTTGCTGGCCGCCTGCTGTTGGTCGGCGGAGTTACCTGGAAATGCCTACTTGCCGCCGCCGTCGCCGATCAGCGCCGACGAGTCCTTGCTGTTGGGTCTCAATGGATTCCTCTTCGCCGGCTCCCAGGACTCGGACTCATACGCTAGGTATGCCCCCATCTTCGTGGACTATCCAGGAGTCCATCAGCTGTTGAGGCAGCAGCAGGAGTACGCCCTGGACCTGCCCTTCGAGGGCGGCAGCCCCAGCCGAGAGCATCATTTTGTTCAGGATGCGGAGTCCCTGGCCAAGAGGACTTGGTAGATAAGTGCAGTACGCATCGAAATAAATAAAGGATATGGCATAAATCCTTTCTTTGAGTGAACAAAGTGACTTTGGTCCTTTTTTCTGTCTTTTTTTTTTCGGAGCGTGTGCAACTTTGACTTACTGCCGTATAACCGCAACTTAATCCCTGTCCTTAGCCGGCATCACAAACTTTTCGCACTGCATCTACACGCCCCCGAAAAACGCCTTGGGGGCGGGGTGCTGGGTGTGCTGGGTGTGCTGGGGGTGTCTGGTGGTGTGCTGTGTGTGCCTTGGGGTGTGTGTGTGTGCGGTTTTAATCAAGTTTCGCCACTTAAGTCTGTGCTCAGGTGGAAAACACTCAAAAGCCGCCTGACCGAACCGAACTCGAGCCGGGCCTCGAGCTCCCGCTTTAACCCCTTCTCTGGCCGACCAAGTTTCAAGAGCTTTGCGACGCGTTGTTGCTGTTGATTTCGTTGCCAAGTTTCGCTTTTTGTTTTTAATTTTTCTTTTTTTTTTTTTTTGGTTTGTTCTGGGGGGACTCCACCTGTTACACATCTGTTGTTTGGCCCCGAGTCCTTCCTGGCTGGAACTTCTGCTGGAACTTTAAAATCAATTAAGGTGAGTGCCAGCCTGATTGGTCAAGGAGATTGGGCATATGTCCTGGTCCTGTAGCACCATCGTCTAATTCCACTTTGAGCTACTTTGCGAACAAAGGGGTCATAATTTGACGAGGGGGAGAGGGAGCATTTATGGGGCTTTAAGGGAGATCAATAGCAGCAAAAAAAGCTATATAATTAGGAGTATTCTTTAAATAAATAATAGTAAATATTATAATATAATAATAATAATAATAATATAAATAATAATAAATATTATGGTTATATGTTGGCAAAACATCACAGGCCGAACAGCCAGCAACAAACTGCACTGATCAAGAGGAGTTTAAAAGCCATTACTCTCTTTATTATTATTTCTGTACAATAAAATAAAAAATCAAATAACATGCCTTGCATTGACTCTGTAATTCCCAACTGGTTCTAACTTCATCCTAATTGTAACCCCGCTGAATGTTTGGGAAGCCAGTAGTCGCTCTCTGACAATAACTGCGCGTGGAAGTGTGCTCATTTTTTTTGTTTTTGTTTTTGTTGTGATTTTCAAAGGTGCAATGATATCACTCAGTGTATGCTATCTCTTTCTTGTAGCTTAGTGCTAGTGTTTTAAGTCTGATGCTTTAACTCAAAGAGAGTTTGAGATCAGAGCGAGCTTAAGATCAGAGAGATAGAGAGTGAGTGAGAAAAATCAGAGAGTGAGTGAAAAAAAGTGAGCGGCTAAGGGGGAAAATAATGTAGCCATGTAAGTGCGCAGTTTTTATTATATTGCAATTGGAACACCTTTATCTATAGCTCATCGATATATAATAATATATTAATATAATATAAATAAATCAATATATAATTATATTAATATATTAAATGCTTTCCCTTTTAAAGTTTTTTTAAAAAAAAGTAGACAAGCTTGAGTCGAGTGTGACCGACGTCATTGCTCTCGATGTTGCTTGTGTGCCAATGATGACGTAACACAAAATGGCCGATCAATTGGCAATTATAAGAAGTGTTTTCAATTAAGGGAGATCAATAGAAGCAAAAAAACGATATAATTAGGAGTATTCTTTAAAGAAATAATAGTAAATATTATAATATATTAATAATTATAATATAAATAATAATAAATATTATGGTTATATGTTGGCAAAACATCACAGGCCGAACAGCCAGCAACAAACTGCACTGATCAAGAGGAGTTTAAAAGCCATTACTCTTCTTTCTTACTATTCTCTCTTTATTACTATTTCTGTACAAGAAAATACAAAATCAATTAATATGCCTTGCATTGACTCCGTAATTCCCAACTGGTTCTAGCGTCAACCTGGTGGTAACCCCGCTGAATGTTGGAGATGCTAGTAGTGGCTCTCTCTTAAAATAACTGCGCGTAAAAGTGTGCTCTTTTTTTTGTTTTTGTTTTTGTTGTGATTCTCAAAGGTGCAATGATTTCACTCAGTGTATGCTATCTCTTTCTTGTAGCTTAGTGCTAGTGTTTTAAGTCTGATGCTTTAACTCAAAGAGAGTTTGAGATCAGAGCGAGCTTAAGATCAGAGAGATAGAGAGTGAGTGAGAAGAATCAGAGAGTGAGTGAAAAAAAGTGAGCGGCTCAGGGGGAAAACAATGTAGCCATGTAAGTGCGCAGTTTTTATTATATTGCAATTGGAACACCTTTATCTATAGCTCATCGATATATAATAATATATTAATATAATATATAAATCAATATATAATTATATTAATATATTAAAGTATTTAAAAAATATGTAGACAAGCTAGAGTCGAGTGTGACCGACGTCATTGCTCTCGATGTTGCTTGTGTGCTAGTGATGACGTAACACAAAATGGCCGATCAATTGGCAATTATAAGAAGTGTTTTCAATTAATTTCGATGTTATCGAAACAATATTTGATCAAATTCATATAGCATATCGTCCTGGTAGAGCTAATAAATCATTTTATGAAAATCTTTTAGACCACAAGCCAAATTACTTGCCTCAAGAATGAGCTGGCGATGGTGTATGTGTGCTTGTGTTTGTGTTGGTGAGCCAAAGTCAATTGTCAAATTGACACACACACGCACCAAAGCCCCCCAACACACACACACATGACATATGCTGGCTTCATTATTTGCCAAGTAAAAGTAATGAGACTTTTGTTGCCTTGTTGGGTTGCACATGAGTGCGCCTTGTATGAATTCTTTGTGCTGACTCGCACACACACTAGCATGCCTGCAGAAAATAAGGTTCCACACACACACACTCATATATATGTGAGCGTATGTGAGCGCTGGCCTTTTGTGTATTGGGCAAACAAAAGCACAAAGCGTTGACAGTGGGGCCTGCTCTGCTGACTGCACAGTGGGGCCGCACAGTGGGCCCAACATTTGCAGAACTTACAAACAAAGTGGATTTTAATTAGGGAAAATACAAATAAGTTCTCTTTAAGGTATTAGGTGTATTTTAATAATTTATTTTCTTATTTTTCACTCTTATTTATATGTGGCCAAAAATACTTTTGTTAATAATATATAATTTAGGACTTTCGCTCAGTGCATTAAAGCAACAAAGCACTACAACTCTTGGCAGGAAAGTAAACAAAGTAAAAGCATTTGGAAATGCAGAAAATGAGCGGGCTTAGACTGCAATTTCACTGGCTAAGTTGCTCGGGGCCAAAAGCGGAGAGGTCGTCTCGTTTCGTTTCGTTCGTTTCGATGGGGGTTTGGGGAGGGGAGGGGAGGTTTAGGGGGCTAAAAGCGCTCTCCTGGCTGCTGGCCAGCTTGCGATAAGAACCAGGACCTCGTCCTCGTCCTCGTCCTCGTCCCGCCGACAAGTGGCGCCCAATTGGGCGACCCGGCCTCATATTACCGATAGAAAATAAATTAATTTTTCATAATAATTGACGCTTTTAACCCTCGCCAATGCGCTGGGAAGCCAATTCACTGCATTGCCCCGGGACCTGGGCAAACCCCCCTTTTTCGGAACTGGGCGCCAATAATAATAACATTGTTAACACAACGTGCGCATGTAATAAAATCGTTTATTGAATTGCCCATAAATTTTCGCAGCTACAACAGCCGCAAAAGGCGCACAAGTCAAAAAGTTGCAGCAGCAAGGGGTTAAACGGGGAGTCCCCGGACTGCCGCTGCTGCTGCTGCTTTTTGTGCGAAGTTTAGAGAGGGCTTTTAGGGAGCGCATCAGGCCAGAAGGCAAAAGGCAAAAGGCAGGATAATGGAGCAAAATCGACAGAAATAAGAGGGGGTAGAGGGGAGACCTGTGTGGGATAAGCGAAGGGAAGCGCTATGGCTAATACTGGCTGACTGGCTGACTGGCTGACTGGCTGACTGGCTGACTGGCTGCCTGACTGGCTGCCTGGGTGTTTATCTCTACCAACAGGGGAATATCGCTCACCTGTAAGCTGCAGGTAACTCGACAACTTACTCAAATGCTTCCAGCACTCGAACTTGAGTGTAATGAGCCAGCTTAAGTAATTAAATTTGCAGTCTGCCAACGCTTTCCGATGATTACCAAGGCGTCTTAGAGTTAGAGATATAAAGGCAACTGCAAATACTTGTATTTCTTGATCATTAATCGCTCTTAGGCAAAGTTCCCTCAGTTAGGCAAAGGATTATCCCTTGAAGAGGAAAAGTTGACGACTTACGCCGAGAGACATTACACATGGCGTCCATTAATATGCGCCAGGGTTTTAACAACCCGATATAAATTGTATGTAGCGTCATTAATAAGCATAAAAGCGTCTCGAAAGGAAAAGGATTGGCAGGAGGGAAGGAAAATGGCTGACTTCCTTCGGTTGCAAGGCAGTCCTGTCTCGAGGATGCGAAAGACGCGCTTAAAATGTTTTCGATGCTGTTCAATAATTCGCCGCAAAAGGACAACAGAGTGCCTGTAAGGACGTAAATGAGGACGAGCACGAGGACGAGAATGCGACAGCGACTAATGAGCTTGATAAACGAGCTGAGACGAGAGCAGGGACACTGAGAGATAAGACTCTCTCGATGCCTCTCCCTCTCTCCTTCTCAGACGAAGCAGGACTCGTTTCCTTCCCTCCACTTGTTTGCTTAAAAAATTGCGCGCGCTCTATGAAGTGATGTGTAAATAACGGTATTATATTTCAAAAGGCGCTCCAGCGAGTAAAAACCAGCAGCTCTCGGCGCTCATCTCTCAATCCGCCAATCCTCCAAAGCCCCATCCTCCTTGCTAATTATTGGATGGATATGCAACAGGAAGTGCCGAGAGGGGGGAGCAACTCTGGGCTGTATCCATCTAAGTGGTACAAAGGACATTCCACACGAGGACTTGCCAATGGTGAATAATGAATGGGATCAGGCGAGAGCAACAATAGATTCTCCTATCCACTTGCCCATCTCCTCCTCCCGAAGTCGCATTTTTCTGCTCCCTTTCGTCGGCTCATTGTGGGATTTTTCTTAGGGCAGCCTATAAGTGATGCACTGAAGAAAATTTTCATGGCATTTAAAAATTACTTTTATAAAGGTTTGTCTCTTTTTCACTTAATCTTTCTGCTTACGAATAGCTTATCTAAAATATTTAATATTCTTTGTATGAATTGTTCTTGTTTCTTTTGGAAAAATTTATAATTTTCTGAAATACTGTGGCCTTATCTCTTTTCATTTTCTGAAACTGTGTGCCCTGTTACTTTTAATAAGTTAAAATGCTTAGATTTAAATATTCTTGTCCTATGTTTCTGTGATTTCTAGATTTCCCAGTAAAAGTTTAATTTTTCTGCCAGTGTGCCCACTCACTATTGTAAGTATTTAACAGTGTGCCCATACTTTACCCTGCTTTTAATATATTTAGCGAAGGGAGGAATTATATGTCCAAGTTGTGCCTCTTGGTTATTTCTCTTTAGCTCTTTAGCTTTACCTTGAATATAGCTTAAACTGAGACCAAAAGTGTGCTAGTCTTTTTCTGCCAGTGTGCCCACTCACTATTGTAAGTATTTACAAGTGTGCCCATACTTTATTTTTCTTTTAATATATTCAGTGAAGGGAGGAATTATATGTCCAAGTTTTACCTCTTGGTTATTTCTTTTTAGCTCTTTAGCTTTACCTTGAATATAGCTTAAACTGAGACCAAAAGTGTGCTAGTATTTTTCTGCCAGTGTGTCCACACTTCGCTTTACTTTTAATATGTTAAACTGCGAGAGTTGACGACGCTCAAAAGTGCGGCATGCCAAGCATGTGGACCCATTACCCACCCGTTTCCCCTCCCATTCCCAACTAATGTGGAGTTCATAAAAAATGTAAAGAAAAGCGGTCAGGAGCGGGAGCAGGAGCAGGAGCAGGAGCAGGAGCAGGAGCATAGGAATGTGCGCAGATAGGACACAAAGCAAGTGCACAAACTGTGAAACTGTAGCCAAGCACTTTTTGATTTATGGAGAGCCAAGCGGGACTAGGTTAGACAGAGGCGGGGTGGCACTAGGGGGTACCTTTTCTATGAGAGCGCAGTTTGGTCGGAAGTGTAGACAATTTGTTAGAATTTATACAAAAAATGCAGGCAGGCCTTGCCCTGAGATGGAAGTGGGCAGAAGTAGGAGCAAAAATATATACGTATACGTATGTATTTAAGGGAAAAGGACCTGCTCCTTTTTGGCCATATAAAACATGAGAGGCATTTCATTTTAAAGCAGCTCAAACAAAACAAATGCCTGGGCTTTTGTGCGGACTTGAAACTAATGATTTTCACTTACCAAAGCGACTGAGGAAAGCTGGGGAAAATGCGAGGGAAACCCCACACACACACACACTCGCATACTCGGAATCTCTGCACAGATTTACATGACATTATGTCATTGTTGTTGCTGCTGCTCCTGCCTCTGCTGTCTGTTTTTATGACGTCAATTATGTTTATGAGTGTCTAAACAAAAAGTCCTCTATAAAGCCTTCAGCATTCCCCATGTCCTTGTTATGTCTACGGGGGGACCGGGTAGTAGTTTGAGTTTAAGTGAATTTATTACCATGAGCAAAATTTATTTAAGCAGTCAAATGCACGTGAAGTGCATCTCAAGAAAGCTGTCACACAGTCTGTCCCCTGCCCTGGCTCCACGTCAAAGGAGCAGGATATGTGTAGCAAGATGCTGCTGCTATTTTTTTGCTCCTATTGCGTCACTAGGGGGCGTCATATTTAGTAGTATTACTTAAATTTTGGGGCTTTAACTTGGCCAAGAGAGGTGCCAATAAATACATACATTTTTGAGAATTAATTTCCAGAATTACTAGATTCCTTTTATGGCCTCACTTTTGAAGGATTTTCCTGCTCTCAGTGACGTACCCTCGTGCAATGTCCTTGTGCCAATGACTGACATCCCTCGCACACAGACACATCCACACCCACACCCATAGCCGGCACTCGCAGGACACTCACACACGTGGCTCTGGGCTATGCAAATTCAAGTTTGCCGCTGCAGCTTGAAGTAGTTCAGTTGTCAGTAATTTCTGGCGAATGGCAGGCCAGGACATTTCACAGAGCATCAGCTTAGCAGCAGCAAGGACCTGGCAGAGGATCGGGCAGGAGCCGGAACAGGAGCAGGTTGCCAGTGACGAGGACAACTTCGTTGCCACCGTTCGCTGCTGAAATCAAATCAAATTCCCGACAAACATCAACAACATCCAGGACATGTCGGGGGCATGTGTGTGTGCTTGTGTGTGTTTTTGCAAGGACAGCCAGCCAGGATAATCAGTGTGATGGGGGGAAATTGAACAACAAGTTCCCGATTGCATGTCTTGGCCAGAAATTACAATTCTTAATGCCAAATAATTCGGGCTGCCTGACAGGCAGGCTTCGTTTCGGTTTTTTTTTTCCTGCCTTCTGTTAACCAGAACAATTTCCGGTGTTCTCCTTTTCACTTAAAATTTATTTGTTTCCAGTCTTATGCGTGTGCTAATTGCACACACATTGCAGGGAGTTTTAAATAGAAAACCAATTTTAATTTGCACTTTTCTAGATACCTTTGATTTAAGTAGAGGCAGATGTGCGATAAGGTGGCAGCTCTCAACGATAGGCGATCGGAACAGGTGGGCAGCCTGGCTGTCAGTTAGACTTCCGTTTCCCGTTTTAGGCTCGATCGTCAGCCGGAAATAAAACTAGAAACCTCTAAAAATCAAGGTTTAGATATTCTAATAAGATGTGGCTAATTATTAAAGTATTTCTGCAATTCTTTTTCGGTGTCCTTGAATGAGCTAAGGCAGTGGGCGGGACAGAGAGCGTGCACCTACAATTTCCGCATGTCAACTGCACTTTGCATGAGTGCTCAAGCGGCGGTATTGGTGGGGGAACATCCATCTGGCGGGGGGCGGGGCAGCCCCTCCTCCCCACACTTGTGCCACATCAGCACTTCAACTTTTGGCTCCTCAACTTGGTTCTGCTTTCCCACAGGCTTTTCCGCAGACCGACTCCAACCGAGCGCCATCATGTGGATCATCATCGTCGGCATGGTTCGCTTCCCCTACCGCTTTCACTCCATCAGCTTTTACCGCCTGCCCTGAAACTGTGTTGTTTCTAATACCCAGTATTTTATGGAGAACTTGGGTTTGCTTCATATTTTTATTAATTATTTTTAAAGCAAAGACAACCTATCGATTTTGATCGATACTTTATCTTCATTTTATCGATATTTAGCAGCTAAAAGCATTGCCATTTATGGAGATGTAATAGATTAATCGTATTGGCAACGCTGCTTAAAAGCAGGTTATCCTTTTTCAGCACTGCTTCCGTGGTATTCCATAGTCGGGGCGCTCAACACAGGCATTGTAACTGCTTTCCTTCTTTTTTTTTTTGCTTTCTGTGTGGCATTTCCACTTGATTTACAAAACTCAACGCAACAACGGCTATGGGGCAAGTGGAGCAACAACAAAACCGCATTTGACTGACTGACGACTGACTGCCACGCCCTCCACAACGCCCACCACACCCACGTCACTGTCTGGTGTGTGTGTGTGTGTGTGTGTCTGTGTCTGGGGTGTGGTGTGTCTGCCTGTTACGGAGTTGATTTATATGCACGTCGATTCGACGTAATTGAAGACGTGATCGAAATTCAAATTTTTGATTTTTAGAACCCGTGACGGGATTGGCATTTGTACAAGGACCTTCCGCCTGTCCCCCGCCCCCGCCTTTGCCTGTGTCCTTGCCTCGTTGCCACTGCATTTGCCGCCCACTTTTCACCCACTTTCCCATGGTCCTGGCTTAATGTGATTTTGGTCTGTGAGTCGCTTCCTTGCCCCATGTATTTGCAATGAAATAATGTCCTTTTTTGTGGCAGCTCCTTAGCTTGGCAACAAGTAGTAGTTGTTGGATGCACAGCTCCTTTAAGCAGGAGATATTTCCATATGCCGACAATGAACTTCACACAGACTCGTCTCGGTTCGATTTAATATTTGATCTGATCAGGCAGTGAGCCTGAAAATACTCTTAAAACTACACAGAAAGTGAGCAAGAGTACTTCTTAAAATATTTATTTTAGTATATATTTTAGATCCTTAAGAAAACTAGGAAAAATGCACAGGATCTAGCTTGAAGTATAAATTATAGGCCTAGCTATAGACTCTTATAATGGAGTATGCTTAAGGTCTTGTCACATACTTAGCTGCTATATAATGGCGTCCCTTGTGGACGGTATCTTAGTGTACCATTGTACTCCTTTGGAGATTAAATCCCCTACCCCTCATGCTCTCATCCCCGCGTCTGTTTCCATCTGTTTTTCATCCCAATCCGGCGGCCTCTCTCTCCTTCAACTTCATTTTCCGTCATGGCATTTCCATTCCAAACTTTGTTAAATCAGCCATGAAAACGGATTGTCGTCTGTGCATTTTTGCGTTTCTTTGCTCATTTCATTGACTGACTGACTGACTGACTGACTGAGTGAATGAATGAATGAATGAGTGAGTGAGTGAGTGAGTGAGTGAGTGGCGTGGCCTGACGAAACGTGACCTGCTGTCATGTCTAACAGTTTTCAATAATAATGGCAACCCCCACGCCCAACCTTTTCCCGCCTTTTGCTTATTAACACAGCCTGTCTTGGGGATTATGTCTCCTTCACTCACGCACACACGGCCTCACAGCTGACATTAACTTCAACACCTGGTTTTCCAGAGGCGTGGGGCATGGATGGGGGGTCTCAGGTATGGGGGTCTGGGGGTCTCAGGTATGGGGCATGGGAAAACCTGGCTCGCACTCATCCAGATGCTAATGGCTGTGTTGTCGACACTCCAGACATTTACTGGCTTTATGTGTCACACGTTTGTTGCCTGTGCTTCTGCCTCTGTCATCTGGGGGGGTTGGGGGGCTGAGTTGCTCACTTTTCCGCCCACTTGTTCACCTGTCTCTGCCTGTGTGTTGTCCTGCCTACGAGAGTCCTTGGTCTCAACGATGAGGCGGAGCCTGTGACTCAGTTCTCTGGATTTTGAAGTCACAGTTTGATAAAGTTCAAATAATATAACTTTTTAATAAGTTATTAATATTAATATATTAATTTTTAAATGAAAATATTTTTAAAGCAATGAATTGGTTTAAGAGTTGACCTCAAAATATACAAAATATTTCTATATGTATATATTTAAAATATAAATATGTTTTATAATTGTTATTCTCCTCATTTCTCTGTTTTTTTTTGAGTTAAGAGTCCAAGAAAGGAATAAATAAGTTAGGTCTATGTACAATTAATATGTACAAATTAATAAAAAGATATAAAATAAAAATATAAAAATAATTAATATTGAATTTTAAATGTTTTATACTACTAATAAGTCGGAGGTATTAAACATTTAAAAATAAATTGTAACATTATAGAAGAATCTTATTCGGAAACTTATTCAGCTAGCTAGATATTATTGATATTAAGGCCTTAAATACAATTTTAATATATTTATTACCTTGAGATTATTGAAATAAAATTTTATAACATTTTCCAAGTATTTTCTCAAGGCCTTAAATACACTTTTAATATATTTATTAGCTTGAGATTTTTATTGAAATACAATTTCCTTATATTTTCCAAGTATTTTCTCACACACAGAGTCACTGTGAGTCACCGATGAGTTCCTAGGTCCTTTGGTTACCTGTTCCCTGTGCCTTTCGTATTGTGCTTTTGTCTTATGCTGTGTTTGTGTTAATATTTACATAATTGTGGTTAAAAGTAGCTTTTAAGATGTTTTTAACTGGCATATGTGGAGAGCGGAGACTGGAGACTGGAGAATGGAGAGAGTGGTCGAGTTGGGCTTTTGTTTCCCCTGTTAGAGGGGGAATCCCCGGCATATAACAACAGTACTGACAAATGTTAGAGTTCGTTTTATTGCCAAAGTCCCCAGCCATGTTAGAACCCCGAGCCCCCCTTAATAGCTTGACATTTTAATAAAGAGCCAGTTTTGAGGGCTGAAAGAGTCACAGACAGAGACAGATGCAGAGACAGAGATAGAGACGGGGACGGGGTGATAGGCAACAACTTCAGCTATTTCGGTTTGTTTTGGCCACACACGCCGCACAACAAAAGCAGCCATTTTTCACAATTTACACACAGAAACAGAGAAACAGAAACAGAAATGCTGGAAATATTTTTGGCAAACCTCAAACATTTCATTGTGCATTTTTCACCAACTCTTTTATTTTGTCGGCTCCCCGAAGCTCCCCTCTACATATATCGTATCTCATCTCGGCTTTTTTGGCTGCATTTTCAGATGAATTTGTTGGCCAAATTGTTTCGGCTTTTAAAATATTGAGGATAGCCAAAGAGCCGACGAGCCGACGAGGTGAGGAGCTATAGCACATCCACACATCCGTTTGTGTTTAGTTTAGTTAGCTCTGTCCCCGCACCCCGCCCCGAAAAATGCTTGTTGGTTACTCACAGGACCAAAGTCCTTACGCCCCCCCCCTACTCCTACTCCCCCCCTTGTTAGCAATCGTTTATGTGTGCGTGGGCGTGGCACTTGATGTGCTGCAACTTTTGCTATTGGCAGCCGCAGAAACTTTAACTTTGCCGGCAACTTGTTTCAACGCTTCCCTCAGTGGGTTAAGGGGCGGCCGGGCAAGGGTTAAGGGCGGCGGTCAGCCGCACAAGGCAAAATTGTGGCCGAGAGAAAGCTCAAAAGCGCCGCAAAGCGAGGAACAAGTGATAATGGCCAAAATCTGAGCGGAAACGGATTACGGAAATGCAGCGGGGGGGCTGGCGAAAGGCAAAAGTTAGCCAAAGATTTCCCCCAAAACAGAAACTGGAACCCCTCCTATATGAGGTAAGATAATATCCTGCTCTACAGGCTGGAAATTATCTATAAAAAAAATTATAAAAATCTGATATTGATAACCAAAACTTTCTACCTTAACTTCATAAACTAAGCTCTTATTTAAGGCGTTTTGTGGATGTGAAAACTAAACTCTAACATGGCGGAAAATATACAAGAATATCCAGTAAATTTTCGAAGACCTTCTAGGGTAGATCCCTATAATTTTCCTTTAGCCTTCAGGGAAGTAGTTATTAAGGCTTCTTTCCATCTCAGACGAAGCTGCCAAGTGTCATTAATTCGCTTCAAAACCTAGACATATTGAAAGCTGCAAGCGTATTTGGCTTTTGCGTAATATATTCCTTAACAGCACTTAATTATCCTGGCCCTGTCCAATTCCAACTGTCAGAGGAAAGGAAGGCAGTTCGGATTGGTGGTGATTTGCGTTGCCGCTCGCTGCTCTCCGCCGGACAATTTGAGGCAATTACCGGGTGGCGATTAAAGAGTTTCCACGGAAAAGCGGCGTTAAACTGAGGGAAAGTTTTTGGCCAGAGCAGCTGCTGCTGCTGGCGGGGCAATAAACGTAATCAAATTTAATTTCGACAAATTGCTTTTGAATTACGCGACGACCTTCGCTGGCGCCGCTCAAGCGCAAAAGAGTTGGAAAATTGTTAAAATAATAATAACTTTCCACCGCCATCGCCACCCTTTCGATATGTGCTTGTGCCGCAGAACAATTGCCACAATAACAACAGCAATTTGCTCTGCTCTGCTCTGGAATGATGGAAAGAGTGCCCTGGCCTGGCCTGGCCACCCACGCGGCGTATACGTAATCATAAAAATTATTACTCATTCGCCCCGTCAGACACCGGCACAGATTGCTTGCAGGGGGAGTTGGAGCGAGCTCTGGCTCGGTTCCTAATAAACAAATTAATTTGATTGAAGCCAAAAATTACAAGTTGGCAACAGCAAACTCACTTTCGGGCTCTCATCAATGCTAGTGCTGGATTTTCCTGCCAATATATCCAGCTTAAAGTTACCGAACACTTTTCGCTTGAATACTGTGTGTTTTTGCTGGAAAAAGAATTGTTTATTACTTAAACGATAGGCAATTGATAATTACAGCTACTGCTCTGCTCTGGAATGATGGAAAGAGTGCCCTGGCCTGGCCTGGCCGCCCACGCGGCGTATACGTAATCATAAAAATTATTACTCATTCGCCCCGTCAGACACCGGCACAGATTGCTTGCAGGGGGAGTTGGAGCGAGCTCTGGCTCGGTTCCTAATAAACAAATTAATTTGATTGAAGCCAAAAATTACAAGTTGGCAACAGAAAGCTCACTTTCGGGCTCTCATCACTGCTAGTGCTGGATTTTCCGGCTAAGGGAAAGCCAATATATCCAGCTTAAAGAATTGTTTATTACTTAAACGATAGGCAATTGATAATTACAGCTAAGCCTTGTCAGCAAAGCTTCGGTTTCTATTTGCGGACTTGGTTAAGTCTTCTACAGTATGGTAATCAGTTATTGAATAAGCCAAATTAATTTCAGCATTTCCTGTTCATAATCTCTGGGCAGTCGAGGTTTATTACTGAATTTATATTTATTTGTGTGGTCTGTATTTAATATATATGGTTCCCCAAGGCAGTTTAAATGTAAAAAACAACTCAAAGATGAAATCATTAAGCGAATATCAACTGAATGATTTCAGCCCTTTTCAGCCAGCTTTGCCGTTGGCCGCTTTCCTTCGTTTAAGCCACAAAGCTGGGCGTTCCATCAATGCCGGTCTGTGGAAATGCGACTGGATAGCTGCTAATTAAGGCTTTGACAACGACTGCTCCGGATTGTGTCAGTTGTTGTTATTGTTGTTGTTATTTCTAGGTAATTTACATGTAAACAAATCTCTGATCCTTTTGGCTGGCTCTTTTTCAGGTTTTGTACCCACCGATACCTGGCAGGGTATATATGCTACATAAATATTTGGGTAAGTCCATCTTAAAAATATTTAAAAATATATTTAATATTATTAAGCAATCAAAATAAGTTGTGTGGGTTATAGGGTTAGCATTTTCCAACCTAAGCACAAAATATGATCTGTGTTTATATCTACCAACACCTTGAACTTGCTCTATTATTAGCTGTTTTTTTTTCTATTAATTAAAAGCCTGACCCTATGAGCCCCGGGTGTTCACCGGTCGTGGCCTGCTTGCTCGCTGCTATTTCAGTTTAAGCCATCATCAACTGACAATTTTGCGGCACTCCCGCTCTCGCCTGGCTCGTTGCACATTTACATTTCGGCCAAAAGGCGGGGCTGGAGGGTCGAAAAAGTCAAACTAATCTAACAACTGCTAACAATAAGAACCAGATTTCCCCCTCGCCCGCCGTCAGCCCTACTTCTGTTTTACTATTTCTATTTTTATTTTGTTTTAGCGCCAAGGGCGGCCACTGCTTTTCCCCGGGCCTTTTCCCGGCTTTGTGTTACTTGCTTTAACAAAGCATTTTGTAGTTGGCAAATATATATTTGTGTGTGTGTGTGTGTATATACGTTGACAATTCTGCGTTGTCAGTTGTTGTTTTAATTAGAAAACTTTTTTACCAAACAACAACAGCAACAGCAACGGCAAAAAACAAGAGCAGAGCTCAAAAAAGCGATTTGAACACCACAGAATTTGCACAGAATATTTCCCGACCCACTAGCTACTGCCTACTACTACCAGAGGGGCTAGTGTTGGCCGTATTTGCATTTTCTATTTTATTTTCCTGCCTGCCAAATGAATAATGAATTTCTCTTCATTTTCACATTTTCACATTTTCGGATTTGCTGTTGCTATTGCTATTGCTGTTTACCATCTGGCCTGGGCCTGGTCCTGAGCCTGGTCCTGGCTCTGGACCTGGTCCTGGCCTGTGCTTGAATTACTTATCACAAAATTCATGGGCTCACATAAAAGCTACCCACTTCAATCAGGCAATGCGATGCAGATCTATAAAGCAGATATTTCATCCAATCCATCTGTTCTAAGGAGCTGCCAGTCTACACTAGACTCTCTTGTTTTTCCCCCATTTCCATCCCCATGTTCCATTTTTGTTTTTGTGTTTATTTTGCAAAATTAAATCCAACGTTTTAGTTTTATGAGGCAAAACTTGCTTTGTTTGCTGAATGAGAAATGCTCGGGAAGATGAGGCGAGTGGCCAACCGCAACCCCAAAAGCAAAGCCTAAAAAAATTAGAAGTCAACGAATTCCAGATTCCCTGCAAATTATAATTATTATTTTTGGGCAATAAATTTGGCAAATTTCTTGAAAATTTTAAATTCTTAAAGAAATATGTTTCTTACCTTAACTTTCTTGACAGTCGCAGCTTTTTGCTCTTTAAGCGGAAATGTTTAGCAAAAATAAATGAAGTTCTTAGAAACATTTCTTTAAATTATTTTAACTATTATATTTTGTACAATTTCACAGCAGAAAAATTAAATGTAAAAAAATTGTGGGTTTGGCAATTAGAAAAAAATCTATTTAATATTTTTACTGGCATCTAGTAACTATTTTTACATATTCCTAGTTTTTAATATTATTTATAAGGGCGTTATTTGTATAATATAAATAAAAAAAATATTAATATATAATATATTATATTATTATATATTATTATATAATATTATTATACATTATTATATATTTTTATTAATATTACATAACATAACAATAAACCTATCTTAATATTAGGACTTTAGTCTTAAATATAATATTATTTTGCTCAAAATATATCGTTTAACTTAGTAGAAAGCCCCATTCTAGTTCCTTTCTTAATTCTTAATTATATTTATAAATTTATTTATATTTTTTAAGCTTCCTATATGGGAAAAATAATATTTAAATAATATTCAAACATCTCTAACTAGTTCGCAGGGCATCCCAGCTCGAGCCGAGGGAGAATAGAAATAAAATCGCTGCATCCGATGTGTGTGCTGTTGTGCGGGGTGTGTGCTGTGCTGGCTGCGTGTGTGTGTGTGTGTGTGTGCTACCAATGCGGTTTGTTGTCAATCTCGTTAGAAACGAATCCTTTCGTAATCCTTGTGCTTCAGCTGCAGCTTTTTTTTCCTTCGTTACTTCACTTGGACCGAAACCCACAAGGCAGTTCATGCGTTTTTGCTGCTTAATCCGCTGCCACTATCAAGATGAGCTCCCTGTGGGCGGTGGGGAAAACTTGGGAAAGCCCCGTTCGGTGGCTTGGAGGGGATAGGAGGCAGGTCGGTGAAAATGCCGGGCAATCAGCAGCTCGGCATCTATCGTCCTCCACTTGCAGCGTTTCCAATTTCACAGCCACGAGGACGAGGACGAGCCCCGCAAATCCCACATAAGAAATTGTTTTCGAGTTATCTTTCATTTTCCGGCGTTTTCCCTTTATTGTTTTTCCAGAGCGTAGGAAGGAAAGTCCTCTAATTATTTAGGCTAGTTAAGAAATGGTGGAAAAAAAAATGTGAAATGCCGCAGCGACAACAACGAATGGGCATCATTATTTATACGGGATCTGCCCCGATTTCCAGCGCCAGCTAAATATGATTGATGGCACTTGTCGTGTTACGTAATCGCTGTCATAAGTGTGCTGTGTGTGGGTGTGTGGAAGAATGGGTGTGTGTGTGTTGTGAACTCTGAACTCTGCCCCTTTGAAGCCGTAAAAACTCAACATTTTTGCAGGTGTGCCACCGCCGTTGTTAACACTTTGTTGCCGTTTCAGCCACTGACATGCAGCCGTCACAAAGTTGTTTACGTGATTTCCAGATCATTATCAACATATTTTGTGCACTGTGAGAAATTAATCATGCCAAGAGCTGTGCAATGGAATCATATCATATCGATGGTATTTTATAATAGAAAATATCAAAAAATTTGATAATAAACCTTAAGGGTGTATTTATATTTCAGTATTTAAATATCTAATTCTATTAATCCTAAATATATAAATAAATATATATTATTATAGAAACTTAAAATTAATATGTATATATCGAATTCTGCTTAATTAGAGATGTACCAGATTCACAAATATTTAGACATCTTAGCTATGGCTTTTAGTAACAGAACATTTATAAGATCAAAACAGATTTTTATGTAGTTTTTGTGCAAGAAAATGGGGCAGAGGAGAAGCAGTTAAAGAACAGTTAACCCGACTTTCAGAGAGGAGCAGTATTTTTGACAGGATTAGTATACTTAACAGTTAACTGCAGTATTTTTAGCAGTTAACTATAGTATTTTTAGCAGTTAACTACATTATTTTTAGCATACAATGGCAGTATTTTCATTGGCAGGAGCAGTATTTTCATTAGAGAGGAGCAGTATTTTCATTAGAGAGGAGCATAGTTTTCATTAAAGAGAAACAGTACTTTCATTAACTACAGCATTTTTGGTATTTAATCAAATTATTTAAAAAGATTTTTAATATTTTTAAATTTTTTTTAATAAGATTTCTAATATTTAAGATTTCTAATATTTTTTTTAAATTTATTTTAATATCAAAAACTTAAAAAAACGAATATAATCGAATCAAGTGAGATCTTACAGTTATTGGAAAAGTTCTTCATTACTTTGAAGTTATTTTTAAACCCTGTATCCTTAAAAAATATATACAGTGCTAAAATGTTAGCTTTGAACTTATTAAAAATGCCTTCGAGGACACTTACATGTCGAGGATATTTATCTAAATCCTCTCGTGTAAGCTTTTAAGCTGAACGGGGGTGCTGGTATTCTCACGCCCTTGGCTAAACATTTATTTTGCTAATAATTTATTTATATGCCCTGTCAATATACATGCTGTAAGTACGTACTGTCCCTGCCCTCCCCCAGCCCCCAGTCGCCAGTCGCCGGTCGCCCCCCCGGGGCACACATACAATTTGCTGAAATAAGCAGAAAGAAAACAAAACTGTTACGGCAACAAGGAATTGATTTGCTTTATGGAACGTCAACGCTAGACACTGCCTCCCCGCCCCCCTTCGCTTTTCGATGCGATTATTATGCACCCCTGGAAGACGACGTCGTTGTCGTTGTTGAGTCAGTGACTCATATCATTATGGCGCCCTTGTCCCGAGGCGCCACGCGCCTTGGATCAGCCCCCAGTGCGATACCACACCCTCCGCGGTGGTAATCCTGGAGTACCAGGGTATGCACACTGCCAGCCCTTTAAGACTATGAATTCCCTTATCATTCAAATTATTTAATCATTGGATCTTGAGAAGAATCCTAAGGGGAGGATATATCAGGAAATTTTTTAAATTATATAAAATGATATTTCCTAATATTGCTCTTAGTGCCGGGTATCTCATAGTCGGGGCTACGCCTTATGGCCATTTTGTCTTGTTTTTATTTCCAGCAAACGGAAAACCGCACTCGATTTCCAGATGAATGAGCTGGGGCAAGGAGCTTAGGATCAAAATGGAAATGAGACAGGTTGGGGGCCAGGACAGAGGCGAAATGTCTGCCAAAGAGTCCTGGTGACTTGTTCGGAGGTGGCCTACCTGCTTGTTTGCCTTCTTGGCCATTTCCATTGCCATTGCCATTGCCATTGCCGATGCCATTCCCTCATCCATTTTTATTCGCTCTCCTAGCCGTGTTTGCCCCATTGATTAATGCGTAAATATGCGCTCCGATCCAGAACCAAACCGAACCGAGTCCGAGTCCTGGTCCTGGTCCTGGTCCTGGCCCGGGTTCTGGCCCTGTTTGTTGTCTGTCCTTGACTCGGCTGCTTTGAACTCAATCGAAATGAACCGAATGGAATGCTGGGTCTTTAAAAAGCAGCGGCTTAAAGAATCATATTTTTAGCATCATTTTTTAGAAATTTATAGGAAGTTTTAACAATACAAATATAATTAATTTCTGAGAAGAAGATAACTATCTTCCAAATTAATTCAAATAATTTAAGGAATTTATGCTACATTTCTGGTAAACATTTAGGAATTCGTTTGACTTCGTGGCTATTATTTCCCTTTCATTTCTCGCCAATGAAAGGGAAATAAAAACAAATCAATTCGCTTCATTTAGCTTAATTTTATATTTGCTGGGATAATTGCCAGGCATTCAAATAGGAGGTCCTGGCAAGAAATTTAACAAAAAATAAACAAAAGAAATGGAGGCGCGCATATTTGGGAGACAATTTTTGGACAAGCTGATGCATATCACATGAAGATGCTGATGGAGTTGGCTTCTGGTCCTGGTCTCGGTCCTGATTCCATTTGCATGCGCCGCCAAACAATGCGAGGACGAGAATTAAACCAAGTTTATGCCAGGATAACTGACAGATGCGAAGGACGACGCGGGGCTCGGTTTCGGTTTTGCTGCAAACTTGACGACAAAAGTTTTTAACCGAATTAGCATCTTGCCAGACAGTTTCCGGCCATCACACAGAGGCAGGAAGGGGGCTGGGTAACGGGTAATGGAATTGGCTTCAAAAGGGGGAGTACCCCGTTCCCCTCTCCCGTCTCCCGTCCCCCCGTTTGATTTCCATATGTATTGTTATCTGTTATCCTGGCTGCCCATTTGTTTGTTGTTTTAATTAGAAAACTTGCCAAAACAGTCGTCGGCATTGGACGGAATTAATGAATTTCCCATGCCCAGGGCCATAAAAAATCGTCCAACCGGCAAATTGGCAATGCCCATGGCCACACACACCCCCACACACTGGCACACTCGCACACTCGCACACTATTAAGTGTGAAAAAAGCGTCCAGATAGGGATTTCCATTTTGCCTATTGAGTGCGGCGCGTGCCAATTTTTCCGCTTATCTTTGGCAGAGGTCAAGGGGTCTCCTTCGGTCTCCATATGGAGTCAACAGTGCCTGCAATTTATGTTGATTTGCGTGTCATTTAATTGCCGACTTCGAGGGTCCTTTGCCGCCTTGGGCCGTAATTAATGGGACCATCATAAATTCGTTGAGGGGGACAGCGCCAAGGAAGTGTCTGCCCAATTGCTGGGCAGGCGACTTTTTTCGCACTTTCATTTCCATTTCTGCTGCGATTGTGTTAGGGATGTAAGGAATCAGCAAAAATATCGAAAAATATCGAAAAATATCGCTTTAAATAACCAATTATCGGTATCATATCGATGGTATTTTATAATAGAAAATATCAAAAATTAGATAATAAACCTTAAGTGTATATTTATATTTCAGTATTTAAATATCTATTTCTATTAATCCTAAATATTTAAATAAATATATATTATTATAGAAACTTCAAATTTAATATGTATTTATTGGATTCTGTTTAATTAGATATGTATCAGATTTACAAATATATAGACATCTTAGCTATGGCTTTTAGTAACAGAACATTTATAAGATTAACCATAGAAAATATGAGTTATTAAATAAGACAACAAACACTGAACAATCAGTGAAAGTATATAAGTATCAGGCAACTATTTCTAAGTTATCGAAGTGACTATCGATATGAGAACGATATGTAGGTCTTCTCGCCAATTTCAAGCCGTTATCCTCTCATTTTACTCGTCCTCGACCCGTACCCATACCCTTACCCCGCATTTTTTCCGGGCGTCAAACACTTTCGCTTTTAATTACCGCGTGGCGCTGGCAAAATTAATGTTTGCTGTCATGTTTGCCCGGCAAATAAAAAATGATGGGCGAAGCCAAGAGTACTTAGCGCGAATGACAAATGCTCTGGGCTAAATGGAGTCCTTTGCAGGACTCTCGCTGGAGTGGGGCACACACAGCACGGAAAGCGGACACCGGACAGCGACCAGTTTATTAAGTTTTGGATCCTTCCGGCCAAAAACAACAATAGCAGTCGTCGAGGAATCCTTTTTGCCCGGCAGGCCACTTTATTAAAATCAAACTTAATGCCGGGGCAAATTAATTTTCTCGGCTCTCCCCCTGGTAAACATTTAATCTTTGGCCGGGATAGTTTTAGGCCCCCCAAAACACCGGACAGCTGTCAGTGGGGAAAAGGACACCCATTGGGGGGAAACCGGGGGAAAATCGAAGAAAGCCCGCGTGTGGGAAAAAAAAACAAAAGAAAACAATGAAGGGCCAAGAATTTCCCCTTTGTCCAAGGCAGCAGTATTATTTTAATAAAGCAAAAATGTGAGTGTGACATTTCACCTTTTTGTTTGTCTCCAAAATGGAATTTCCATCTCGCCCTCGACTTGATGAGGGTCATTCCGTCTTAAAGCTGAGGCAAAAGGGAAAATATCTAGGGAAAATAGATGAAGGAAACCCAATGGAAAGGCGGAAAAATGAAAAACGAAAACCGAAAACTGAAAACCAAAATCGCAGAGCTGTGGAATGGCTGAATGGCTCTGTGACTGTGGCTGTGGCTGTGACTGTGGCTCTGGCGAAACGAAAGCATTTCATTAAAAACTTCCAGGCTATTAAGCAAAACTTTGTGCAGCATTTTGCCAAAACTGTGTGATAAGTATCTGAACAAAATGCAAAGCTGCCAAAGGACGCAGGACTCAGGACGATGAAGACGACGACGGTGACGGAGACGACGATGACGGCGATGACGATGACGACTACGACAGCTGATGGAAATCGCGGGCGGGCGCCTCAGCTTTCCTCAGCTTTCCCCCAACAAATCACAATTTTCGCCGCAAATTGCTGTCGGGGAAAAGAAGTTCAAACATTTGTCCAAGGACCCAAGAATCGCTGGCGGGGACGAGGCGTTGTTGAGCAACAATTGAATTGCAGTTGCTGGCCGTGCCTGGCGTGACAAGAGTGCACGAAGTGGGCCAGGAAAATGGCCGGGAAAATGGGCGGGAAACCCAGGAGGTGCCGCTGCGGATGCGTGCTTCAAAAAACAGCTAAAAATGATGAAAATAAATATAAGTAAATAGGATCAAGATCGACTATTTAATGCTCTTCAAGGGGAAAACCTCTAAGTCATATGTGTTTATTTATTTCTTATATTAATTACTGTCTCAATAATTCAAGAAGGAAATATTTAATTAATTAATTCCCTTTTAATATATATAGGTTCGTCAGCTAAATACTTATGATTCTATGTTTATTTATTTCTTATGTTAATTACTCTCTCAATAATTCAAGAAGGTAATATTTACTGATGTAATCTATATTCTTTTTAAATGGCAATTAATTCCCCTTTTAATATATAAGTTCGTTAGCTAAATATTTATGATTCTATGTTTATTTATTTCATATGTTAATTACTCTCTCAATAATTCAAGAAGGTAATATTTACTAATGTAATCTATATTCTTTTTAAATGACAATTAATTCCCTTTTAATATATATAAGTTCGTCAGCTAAATATTTATGATTCTATGTTTATTTATTTCTTATATTAATTACTCTCTCAATAATTCAAGAAGGAAATATTTACTGATGTAATATATATTCGTTTTAAATGGCAATTAATTCCCTTTTAATATATATAAGTTCGTCAGCTAAATATTTATGATTCTATGTTTATTTATTTCTTATATTAATTACTCTCTCAATTCAGGAAGGAAATATTTACTGATGTATTCTATATTCTTTTTTAATGGCAATTAATTCCCTTTTAATATAAAGGTTAGGCAGCTAAATATATATGATTCTATGATACCCTTTTGTTATTTTTCCCGCCTAACTTTCTTGGCCAGAGTTTGCTGCGTCAATGAACTTCATTTCCGCTGGGTGTTGGCATTCTTTGGGATCCTGCGAGTTCCTGCGGCTCCTCGGACTCCTACAACTCCTGCTACTCCTCCGACTCCTCCAACTCCTCCGACTCTTCCGACTCCTGCGACTCCTGCTACTCCTCCGACTCCCATGTTTGTGTTTGTTCTATAAATTTTGTGGCAATTTGCAGAAGCCACAAGAGCCAATGCTTGGCTAATGTAGCACATGATTTATAATATTTCAAATGACAGCGGCTGCTGGGAATCCCCCGTGAAGAGGAAAGGATTTCTTGGCCAAAAGTTCGCTCGGCTCGGCACGGTTCGGTTTCCGTTTCCATTTGCCAGTAAATATATGCTAAATAGGCTTTTTGACATCCTACCTGCCTGTCTGTCTGTCCGGGCCTTTCCGGCGGAGGATTGCAGAGGGCGAGGGCCGGCTGTGGGCCAGCTGTAGGCCAGGTCCTTGGTATCCAGTTACATTTCATTAAATTTTATTCTTTCGTGCCGTCGTCTGCTAGCCTTCTCCCCTCCCTGCCCTGCCCTGTGGCATTTTCGGGCCATTGTGCGCGTCGTGTGCGTGTCCTTAAGCGGAAACTTCGACAGGAAACACCTGATTCGTAAAATATTGAAAAAGTTTTCTTTTTTCCCCAGCCGTTTCTCTGTTTTGCTCTTCCTTTTTTTGAGCTCAGCTCTTTTGGGAGACGCCTCTTCTCTGATGCCCTGCAGGGTCCTTGGAGCTTGATTTCTTTCTGGCTAAGGATGCTGGAAGATTAAATAAGATCTGCCTGTATTTTATATATATAATTTAATACTAGATTATTTATTTTAACAAACCAGACTTAAGTTGAGTTGACTTTAAAGCTGAGAGGCTCTTTGGCAGGGCATCTACGTTTATTTATGTCATTTTGGCAAAGGGGAGAGGCAAATGTTGTTGTTGTGCTGATGTTGATATGAAATTATTGCAAAATAAATGCAAATTGAATTTCTCATGCATAATTTGCTTGGAAGTTGAGCCGAAAAGTTACAGCCTAATGCGATGCGATGTGAACTTTGATGTATTTTGTGGGTGTTTATGGCACACTGTGTGTTCTGTGTTTTGAATTTTAATGCGACATGAGCGCAGTGATGCGTTGATAATCGAAAGGGAAATGTCCACTGGAAACGAGACGGGTACAGAGACAGGGACAGGGACAGGGTCACTAATTGCAGGAGAATGTATCTAGATATTTAAGAGAACTAGACCTGGACCTCATTAGCCGTCTTGGAGGAGCGGCTCCTTGCGGGAGAGCCTGCCAAGGACATAGCACTCACGTGTGAGCTCTCGTATTTCAGCACGTTTCTCATATTTATTTTGATTAATGTCCACTTATCCACTTGCCACCAGCAATTTCAATCGTCCTCAACTTCTTGGCCGCACGTGCTGTCGAAACGCTGGGAATTGTCTATTGGCCAGTTAGCTGCACTGCAAGAAATTAGCGAGAAAGCGAGAATATTCAATATATTGATCAAGAAAATAAGCAGACTAAACAAATTATTTTTGTACATTCCACTCAACCCGTATAATTATTTGGTTCCACTCCAAAGCTCTCCTAGAGTGCAGCTAATAGGAGACTGTTTCGTTGTACATTGCAGGCAAAGCGTGGCAGAGAGAGCTAGGCAGAAAAGATCTTTTCAAAAGAAGGCGTTAATGCGTTGCGTTGATGTTTTAGAACCCTAGTTCGATCTTAATGCCTTAATTTATTTATATAATATTTATATACATATTTATATACATATTTATATGCCATTTTATATTTAGACTGTGTCGTTGTACATTGCAGGCAAAGCGTGGCAGAGAGAGCTAGGCAGAAAAGATATTTTTAAAAGAAGGCAATGTTTTAGAGCCCTATCTTAATGCCTTAATTTATTTATATACAATTTATATGCATATTTATATGCAATAATATATTTAGATTTTTTCGTCGTACATTGCAGGCAAAGCGTGGCAGAGAGAGCTAGACAGAATAGATATTTTCAAAAGAAGGCGATGTTTTAGAACCCTATCTTAATGCCTTAATTTATTTATATAATATTTATATGCTATATTATATTTAGACAGTGTCGTTGTACATTGCAGGCAAAGCGTGGTAAAGAGCGATCCTAGTTCGATCTCAATGCCTAAATTAATTTATATAAAATGTATATGCATATTTATCTGCTATATTATATTTATGTAATATTCATCAAGCGCCTTTTTTCGCTCTCTGTACCTTTGGCCAGTCAGTTGGCCAGTTGGCAGAGACAGCAATTGATGTGCCGCCCACTTTTCACGACCTTTGCACCTGGCCCAAGGCCCATGGCCCAAGGACCACGTAGACAGGATCCCAGGATCGGGGATCGGGGCCCGGCTCCTGGCATCCTTCGCATCCTTCGCATCCTGGCATCAGTTGCACCGAGCTGTGTACGTGTTCGCACTTCGCCGCGCACGTGACTACTAAAGCCAAATTTATTGAATATTTGCCATTGGCCATTTGATTTCTTATTAACAGAGGTTCGAGGACTGTTTCGAGGACGAGGACGAGCGTGCTCGGCTTTAATTCCCCATAAGCCACAAGCCGCATGCGAGTATGCTAATTTAGGGCCCCAGAATCCTACTTACATAATTAAATACGACCAGATTTGTTCGCTTTAGCGCGCGCCAGAGCATTTGCCATTTATCCCCCTCGCCATGCGGCGACGACCTTTAGTCGGCTTAACGGCTAAACCCCCCACTGCCACACCTTGGCACTTGAGCCACACCTGCCCGGGAATGCGCTACCTGGGCTGACACTATCTCAAATCGCACCGACTAAACGAGGGCTTTATTCAGTGGCATTAAAATATTACTAAAGTGGATCTCTCCTTTAGTATCTCGGGCCTAGATAAGGGGATTGATCTGAAAATTGGCATTATAGTTTTTTAGATTCAACTTTTTATTACATATTATATAAATATATTATTATATATATTATTATTATTATATATATATATTAAATTTATTTTTTATAATATTCAAATTTTACAATCCAAGGTATTGTAAATCAAGGAATAATATTATTGCTTTGAATATGCTACCACGTTTACTATCTAGAAATTTAATTAAATGAAATCTCACAGATTTTGTGAAAGTAAAAATTGCAGGCTGTTTCTGGAGTTAGCCACCACTTCCTTCAGTAGTATCCGACTTAAGCATTAATTGTTTTTACTATGAGATTGGAGCTAGATCCTTTTGGGAATTCTATCAAAAATTCTAGACTTTATTTCCTGGGGCTTGATTTTTGTATGTAGACTTATTTATTTATTTTATTACATACCTTTGGACACATTTTAAAGGGATTTCAAAGCCCTAGTGATTTCTGCGGCACCCTCGTATATATATATTTATTTATATTATTTTTTTTGTAACTAGAAACATAGATGGTGGCACAACAGAAGTGCCGCACCTTGCGGCATTTTATGAGTTGCAGGGCATAGAAAAACACTCGCTCACACACACTTCCTTGCGGCCGCAACTACATACAACAAGTTTATAGTTAAAGCACATTCCCCCATGTGAACGCGGCGGTATATGCATATTTTCATGATTTTCCATGTTTTTATGTGGCATACGAAAATGTTTTTGCAACGCCCGGGACCCTGGAGCTCTAGGACTCCAAGCCCGGTGCACTCAGCAATGGCAGGATGACACTTCCACTTCCGTGCTATCTGGCCTAGTGGAGCTGGGAGCTGGGAGCTGGGAGCTGGGAGCTGGGAGCTGGGAGCTGGTAACTGCGAACTGGGTTAATGTGGCAACTGACAGCGGCAAGAACTGCGAAAGTTTCTGTCCCGCAATTTCGCCACTAATGTCCTTTTTGAAGGCAGTGCTAGGGTGTTGGGTAGCAGGGAGGGGAGAGCCTTGGCCTGGCCTGGCTTTTTGGGTGGCATTTGATGTGTTAATCATGCGTGAAATTAATTCGTTCCACAATGTCTCATTAGTCTGCATTAACTGAAGCGGCCAAGCGGTCAGGCCAACAAGGACACAGTACACAGGACACAGGGCACACACAACAACAGCAGGAGCAGGAGCAGGACATGGCCACTCGCTCACACGGCTCATATATTATTAAGTTAATCCCAAGCCATCGTCTCACCATCGTCGCTCGGTGCGCTCAAGTGTTTAAAATTAAATAATTAATTAAACTCCAGCCTCAGAGGGGACAGAGTAGAGAACTCAAGGCGGGAAGGACATCTCGCTCTCTACTGTAAGGGCATCGTATCTCTATTTAACTGTATTTGTGCAGAGAGAAAAAATATCCTAAAGAAAAGAAAAGGAATTAGCGAGAGCTTAGATTCTTTGTAGTTTTTGGGACTTAATTTTAAAAATATTAACATTAAGCATTTATCCTGAAGTATTATAACTTTAAGCTCTCAAAAGTAATACTTTTTAGAGAGTTTTTATATAATGTTCTTTTAATAATTTATTGATAATTTAGACTTAATATTTCCGCTTACTTTATATACTTAAATTAATTTAAAATTATTTTGTTTTATATACCATAAGCTTTCAAAAGTAATACTTTTTAGAGAGTTTTCTTTAAAGTGTTCTTTGACTAATTGATTGATTTTTTAATTTGATAATTTAGACTTACTTTATATAATAAATTTAGAAAAAAAATATTTTCTTTTATATACCATGAGTTTTCAAAAATAAGACTTACTTATTTAGAGAGTTTTTAAGGAGTTTTCTTTGATTAATTAATTGATTTTGATGAAATGTCCCCTTACTTCATATATTTTACTTAACAATGTTTTGATTTATATACGTTAGACATATTTTTTGCCAGTGTGCTTGGTGCTATAACTGTAACGGATACGGTATCACAATGCGAGTCACATCTGCGCTTAGCAGCTCATGAATATCGTATTAACTTTTACTTTTCGTGCCCGCACTCGGGGCTACGTGTTTGGTTTTTGGCTTCTTGCTGTTTCTGGCCAAAAGAAGGGGGTGTGGGGGGCGCGGAGACAGGTGTGGGGCGA
>VNKC01003973.1:0-43477 GCA_008042775.1 Drosophila pectinifera | reverse complement strand
CAAAAATGCGTAAACCTGAGGTTTCTGAACAGCATATTTTGGCCAAAAATGGAAGTTAAGCAAAATGCCGTATATGGTTCGATTCACCATTAAGAGCTTATTAATTTGTGTTATGAAATTTTTTAACCTTTAGTTGTCCTTAAGACTAGGACATAAAAAACCCCATTTAAGGACCCAAAAATGCGTAAACCGCCTGTCTCGGATCCCCGGTTATCAGTTATCCCATGTTTGACTTTGTTATGAATATTTCTAACATTTAAGGACCCAAAAATGCGTAAACCTGAGGTTTCTGAACAGCATATTTTGGCCAAAAATGGAAGTTAAGCAAAATGCCGTATATGGTTCGATTCACCATTAAGAGCTTATTAATTTGTGTTATGAAATTTTTTAACCTTTAGTTGTCCTTAAGATTAGGACATAAAAAACCCCATTTAAGGACCCAAAAATGCGTAAACCGCCTGTCTCGGATCCCCGGTTATCAGTTATCCCATGCGCAGTGATTGCCACTTCGAGGCGACTATTAACAAGTTCATTATGAAGATTCAGGACGCGGGACTGCTGCATCACTGGCTGGTCTTCGACTTTAACGATGCCTTGCGGGCAGGATACGTGCGGCTACTGGACAATTTTCTGGGATTTCAGGCCATCGATGTTAACACCTTGCTCTTGGGTTGGTGGGTTCTGGGATTTGGCTGGCTGCTCTTAGCCCTGGTTTTCACTTGGGAATACTGGCAACTCTATTTTACTTGGCGCATCTTTCTTCAACTTGGGTAATAAATGTACAACTATTGGACTTACGTGTAATGTGTCTCCTCGCTGGCGTAATCGGTATTACACTCGGCACAGGTCTTGCCCTCCAAGAAAGCAAAGAATACTGGCCGCTTGTAGGTGGAGAACGGCGGCTGTTCCCGGTGATGGGTGCGCACCTTTGGCGGCGGAATCAACAGTGAGTTATTTAACAAAAGCCGCACCGGCTTGTTGGTCTTGGTCATGCTGACATGATGCTGTACCGCGTGCTGTTTTAGGTCGCCCTTCTCGAGGAAGGAAAGCGAGCATTTCTGGCATCGCAACGTGTTATCCCGCTTGTTCACATGCTCATCCAAGTGCAGGAAGTAGTGCTCGATACGCAGCTGGTTAATAACGCCCCGTTTCGAGAAGTAGAATATCTGTAAGGAACAGATCACTCATTAAAACCATGTCCCCAGTTGGGTTGCAAAGCTAAACTTACATCCAAGCAGTAAGGGCACTGCAGGAAGTTATGGTTCTTGTGGTCATCGTAGTAATGCCTGACCAGGTCGCGATGAGATGACGAACGGTAGCCACAAGAGTGGCACCAGTAAGGCAGTTCCAGTGTGCTGTGGGCCTTCTGTAAATGAGCCGTCAGCAGGTGCAGGGAATTGTGGCGCTGCTGACAGATGAGACAGTAGTAGGATGGTGAGCCCTCGGTCTTCGTCTCGGTGGGATGCATGATCTGGTTGTGCTTGGCCAGAACGGACTCCGTTGGGTGCTTCTCCAAACAGAACAGACACTGGAACTGGTGTTGTTTGCCCTCGGGCGAGATGTGCGACACCAAGTGGGTCTGCAGCTTCTCGTTGGAGTCAAAGGAGTCGCCGTTCAGGCAAATCGGACACTCTACCGTCTTGGCCAGATTGTCGTGAGCGGATCGGGGCGTATGGTACGGGAACATCTCGTAGTACTCGTCCGTGCCATCGCTAATGCCATAGTACAGCTCCTCCAGACCCTTAAGCTCATCCTCCTCCTTCTTGATGACCACCGGCACCTTTTCGTCCTTTTCCTTAAATTTCTTAGCCGGTATCTTAGCTGCTGCCAGTGCTTTTGAAGATGCTGGACCATACGCCTTCGAGGTCATTGCTTTGTCTGCTTTCGGCTGATTGGTACTTCCCGGTGGCCGTCCTGGTCCCTTCTTAATCGGCTGTCCAGTTAGCGTATTCACCGAAGACGGTGGACGTCCCCTCTTCACTCCACTTGGTAGTATATCCTTCTCGCGATCCTTCTCCTTCTTGGGAACCTTGTTGGAGACTGTATAGTCGGCATCGTTGATAGCTGCAAGCAAATAAAGCGGTAATCAGAATCGATTTCTGGACTGTCCTTTGCTCATACATTGCTCATACAAACTTGTTGAGCTTAAATATTAAAACAACGTTTCCAAAAAGGAAATTATTCCACACACAGAGTATAAATTCTTCATGTCAATGCCATTATGCGTTTTATCACTCCAAATTAAAAAATGTAAGGAAATCAAATAAAAACATACATAGTTGTTAAATTTATTCGCAAGTTTATTTGGTGTTTCTTGTAAGTGTTCGTTTAAAATAATTTAACACGAAAAAGAGGCCAGAAAGTAAAACTTAAATGTTAATGGTAAGCATGTGAGTATAACCATTTCTTGCATTCCTTCGACCGACCTCACATAGTCACCATCAGAGGAAATAAAACCTCGACCTGAGCTCAATAAACCGATCACATATTCAAAATAGAACAATAACAAATCACTTTTGGAGTGAGAAACGCAGGCATGCATTGGCTAAACCGATTTATCGTTAATGAATTATTCTAGTCACGGCCTAATCTATATATATGTAACTGGGAAGAAAATTGTGTACGAAACTACTAACGTTTCTTGAGGCGCTTGGGTGCCGCATTAGCCGGCGTTTCCTTATAGTTGGCCGGCAGTACACTCCAGTCTTTGAAGGGATTGGTGGCCACCTAAACGAAACAAGCACTCATTATGTCGTTATCCTTACTTTGTTCTCAATTTCTTCTTACCTGATACAGTCGTTGCGTGATCGTCTCATTGGTGGTGACCCTCGTCTGCTCGGCAATGTGTATGATAATGTTGTTGAAGGCCTGCAAGGCATACGTTCCAAAGGCTTCGCGCCAGACAAGTTCGTCAAGGAATTGCTGGATCATCTGTCGCGAGAGCAGCGATAAGGTGTTCTGGAACATGCGTGGCACAATTCGTCGAAGGTATTCCATCACCGCAGAGTTGTTGTGCTTGGCAGTGTTGTCGGTGGCCGCTGCCTGAACGATATTCTTGAAGCCCATGCTGAACAGGGTGATCTTGTCCACCGTCAAATCAATGCAGATAGTACTGTCCTTGTGCACCCAGCGCGACAGTGGTTCCAAAATTGCCTGAAAACGCTTCTTGTAGTTGCGATCGCCGTCGGTAATTGGCTCCACGGCGCGCAATCGAATGGATTTTTCCGCATAGTCATAGACACCCAGAACCTCCACCTTAACCTGACGCTGGGATCCATCTTGCGAGGTTGTGCCCAGAGAGATGACACCTACCTTGAATTGGAAAATTGTCATTATAATTAGACACTCTACTCCTTAGGGATGTTGACGAATAGTTACCTCCACAAACTTGCCAGGACCGCCCAACTTTTTGCACTTCTGATGCACTGCCAGGGTGCAAATGGCACGCAACCATGTGTAAATTCCCTTGATATACACGCTGTCTACCTTCACCCACTGCACCACGTTTTGGATGCTGGTCTGGCAGGCCCAGTGGTAGATCAGCTTTAGCAGGAATGTGGGCGGGTGCTGGGCTCCCTCGAAAATAGAGTTGTTGAACACGGAGACGAAGCGATAAGGGCAGCATTCGCTTATCCAAACATAGCCGCCGGTATAGGGAAACTTGGTCACATCCGAGTAGATGCCTGAAAAATCAATTTAGAAGTTTAATAAAACATGGGAAGGTTACTGCAGGAACCTATTGCACTCACCCAATTTCAGCTCGTTGTTGCGGTGATTGATGCAGTGCTGTTGCGCACGAAGGAGCCCCTCCTGGAGCAGCCATTCGCAGAACTTGTTTGGTGTCAGCATGAGCACCAGCTTGACCTTGGAGTCCAGCTTGCTGCGCGTGGCTGCCATGTCCTTGATCTTGAGGAATGGCTTGGCCAGCACAACGAGCGAGGGATAGGTTTTGCCCTGCATCTTGTTGTCCTTGCTCTCCTTGCCGTCCTTGCTGTCCTTGTTCTCGTCGGTGCTGCCCACCACCAGGCCACCCACGGAGTTTACCTCGGCCGGGCGATAGTTCTTGGGCGGAGACTCGCCGCCCTCCATCTTAGAGTCCTTTGATGCTTTACCGCTCGAGAAAGAGCTCTTCTTGCCCTCCTTGAGCTGAGGCGACGCCTTGCCGGAGGAGGGGGACGACGCAGCAGCTCTCTTGCCCAGTTTCGGACTGGAGCTAGAGGATACATTGGCCGCAGCTACTGCCTTTTTGCCCACAGACAGTGCCAGACGCTTTGCCAGCGGGACATCGTCGTCGCCCTCGTCAGAGGACTCCAAATAGGCTATGTTAGAGCTGTTGTTGTTGTTGGTGGGATTTGCACGAGGCGGACGACCACGCCCCCGCCCAGATCCAGTGGCCGCGGGGCTGGCCGATGGAGGGGGGTCGGCCGCCTTAGGCGGCTTCTTCGGCAGCGTGGCCTCCTTGAGGTCCTGTAGCACCTTGCCCTTGAAGGAGTAAGCCTGGAAGACCTGGCCGTTGAACAGCTCCTTGCCCTCGTTGGCGCTCACTGCGCTTTTGAGCGCGCCCTTTACCGCGTTATGCTCGTTTGTGATTTTCTCATAGTACGCCAATTGTGCCGGCGACAACTCCTCCACCCAGATCTCCATATCCAGGGAGATTTCACTTCTCGTTACGCGCGTCATCTTGAGAGCTACACTTAAATGCGTCCGCGGGACCCAGTAATTAGGGGTTTTTCAATTATTTTGACGCTCAACCAAAAATTCTTTCTTCGCTCGATTCGGATTTTTTTTTTGGCTTGAAATATTTTTTGTCGTGGATGTACCTGTAAATCAGTGTGGCCGGAGAACGACAAAAAATACCATTCGGCGTGAAAATAAATACCATATCAGTGGATAACTTTGACAGAAAAAGGGTGGAACTGAATCAATACGCTGACATATCGGTAACTATTCGTGGTTGCATTTATCGATGCCGGCGTGCCAGCCCTGAAAGTGGCGCTCACCCTATACAATTTTAAAATGGAAATTTTAGCACGTGACACAGAGAAATGAACCATTTAACCTAAAAATTCTAACAACTTAAACATTTTTTTATTTAATTGTATTAAACGATTTTATTTTAGTATAATTTTCTACCAATCACTAATTTTACCATTAAATTATTATATAACTCATATTTACGGCTTTCATGTGATAGAAACTATTTGCGTTGTTTAGTCACGGTGAATCAATAATTACATTTGAAATTTACAACCACTTGAAAATAATCTGCTCATTAGCCACCGAAAGCCCCGATAATGCAGTGGCATGTGGAAGTTTTTATTTTCAAAATATCACAATGGTATTTCTTTTTATTTCTGTGCTTGTCTATGCATTATTTATGTCATCGATGACCAGGTCATAAAGTATTTCCTTTACATTCAATGCCCAAAGGAAGTCTATGTGGTTCCACTTCTCCTCCGGGAGACGATATTCTCTTTTCAGGGTGCTAGGTTTCATGGTGTAGCGTAGCCTGTCCACGTCTATCAGGCTGGCGAAGTAGTCGTTGTCACTGTAGTAGAGATAGGTGGGCACATTGATGCTCGCCACGTCGTACTCCGGCGGGGTCTTGCTGCCGTACTCCTTCTTGTTCCGCGTAGAGCCGTAGTCAAATTCGCGGAAGTAGCCGGAGTTATATTCCTGCAGGTAGTGGAAGAGCTGGTTCACCGAGCAGCCAGCCGGCGTGGTGGCCATGATTTCCGGGATCAAGGTTTCGTTGATGTAGGGCGAGCCCCAGCCGCCCAGAAGGAACAAGACGTTGGTGCACATAACCTGGGAAATGGCTTCGTCTTTGCAAAGAAGGGCACCGAACATGTTCATCAGCTGCGTGTTGGGCAAGAACTCGGCGCTGCCAAAGACCTCCACAAAGGCATTGGGCTGTCCCATCAAAGGTCCTCCTACAGTGGCCAAAGGACTCTCCATGTGATTCATCCAGCCGACGGGGGCCAGTAAGTGAATCGATCTAATGCGGGCCTCGAACCTTGGGATCGTCGAGAGTAACACTAAGACGCTGGTGGTGCCCTGGGAGTGGCCCACGTACGACAGATTATTAACACCAGTATTGTATAGGACATAGTCCATCATTGCGGGCAAGTCATAGATACCGATGTGGTGCCACTCAAAGTTCCAGAATGGCTGCAACAACGGCGACTTGGTGGCATGCTTCTTGGAGTAGGTGTTTCCTCTGGCATTGCCCATCCAGACATCGTAGCCCTGCTCGGAGAGCAAGAAGGCCAGTCCGTTGTGAGGTCCTCCGAGCACCCAGTCCGAAGAGGAGCACAACAGACCGTGCATTAAGAAGACTACAGGACGCCGGCCATCGGGACCTGTATTCTTGGAGTAAGGGATACGGTGCATGGTCAGGAGATAACCGTCCGAGGTCTGTACTTCATGCTCCTCAATCTCATAGCCGTGTCCCTTGACAATGGTCACCTAATGATTAAATAAGAAAAGTGGACTAGTAAGGACATTAAGGATCCAGTGTTCCAACTCTATCTTACCGTTGTCACCTTACTGGCTCGTCCTGCATCGGATGGCAGGGCATTCACCAGTCCGAGACCTATGAGTCCCGCAATTAATTGAAGAAATAACATTTTGTTTTCGCAGACGGAGGTGCTTTGACCATTGACTGGCCGCCCCTGCCTTTTATATGCCCCCCAGGAACTTGATAAGAATTCTTAGATTCGGCCAGCTTATTTATGGCTGTTTATTTTTGCCTTCAAAAGTAGTTTTATTCGCCAAGACTGATAGATCTTGTGGGAATTTCGATTCCAGGTGATTTAACTGACTGGCAGAAAGTAGCGGCGATACGCCCTATCATTCCGTGAATCTTGAAAGCGTAATCAGAACTCAACTGCAATTATACCCTTGAATTTGGGAGTAATCAGTATTTCCTGTTTTTACTTTATTTGTTCCATTAAACCATTTGTGGTAATTGGTTAATCTGACTAACTTACTGGGGATCCCAAGACCTCTCTTTCCTAATCGTACTTTTTAATCATTGAGATATATATATCTTTAACTAATAAACTAGCACACTTAGGTACGAGGGATAGGTAACGGTTATTTAAGATAGTTAAATATTTTATTAAAAAGTGTTCACCAAAAAATTGTCAAGTGGTTTACAAAATTGATATTGAGTATTAAATTCAGACATTTTAAAATGTGTATGTCTTATAAATTAACGGTCCCAAATTCAAATGTGTATCGATACTCTAAAAAATCGATTGGTTGATAGACAAAACTTTGGTGGTGCTCATCTCTAAAATCCAATTACAATTTTTTAGTGTTTTGAGTTGTATTTGGTTTTATCTAGGAAAATAATGCGTGACCGTGAGCGCCGTGACAGGGACAGGGAGAGAGATAGAGACCGGGAACGAGAGCGGGAACGTGACAGAGATAGGGATCGAGACCGCGACAGACGCTACCGCTCTAAATCACCCGCCAGGAGCAGCCGGCAGAGCTCCAAGTCGAAAAAGAAAAAGTCAAAGAAGTCGAAAAAGTACTCGAGGAGAAGTCGCAGCAGCAGCCGCAGTTCATCGCGTAGCTCGACGCCCAGCAGCCGGAGCAGTTCACGCAGCCGACACAGCAAGAGTAGGAGCCGGGACCAAAACAAATCCCGCTCCGCATCCCAAAAAAACACAAGGGCGCCCAGTTCCGAGAGCAACTCTAGATCGGCACCCACACCTGTCAGCCAGCCAGCTAAGGCCATCGATTTGCTGGATGCCAAGGTCCAGAAGGCTCTGGAGGCAATAGACGAGGATTGCTTCAAGCCGGCTACCTTCTTCACCTCCCGGGATCGGGAGATATCGGAGAAGGTCATCATAGACCTGAACAGCGAAACGGTCACTGTGCCCAATAAGCCGGCAGTTGCAGTACAAAACGAAGATGTAATATTCCATCCGAACGTGAGTTGGTTACTTAGTTTTCCCCATTTTCCTGCTAATCCCTTTAAATTTTCCCCCAGTTCCTTGGAGACCCTGATCTTAGGGCGGAAAAGTGGCTACGGAAGCTCTACAACTATCGCCAGAAATACATGCAGGAGTAGTCGAGTGTAATCTCTGTATTTAAGAAACAATAAACCTATATGTCTAGAATATATCGCTGCCCGTCTTTCGAGCGCGTTGCAATGCCTCAGTGGAACTTAGTTGCTCGTTGGCCGACGGCTCCTTTGCGCTTCCGTCCGCCTGGAGGGTGCCCGCCTTGAAGTCCTCGATGATCTTCTGCGAGTAGACAGCGTTGAACAAATCCAGGCTCGTAAACTCTGATTGCACGACCTCCGGTGCCTTATAGGAGACATACGGCTTCAGCTTGCAACCGGTGAGATCGGGCACAATGATATCCGGAATCTTCTCGGGAATCTCCACGTACTCCCCGTCGACCATGATGCCCGTTTCTCGCACTCCTCGCTTGTGAATGGGCACCGGCGGATTGGCCATTGTTTTCTGCGCCTCTTTTACCACGCGCGTTCCTCTCTTGTTGTACACGTTGAATTTGCGGAAGTTCCGCTTGCCTGCCAGCGCCGAGGATGTGGAGATCGTCCTCTGCTGGCACCTGAGTGCCATCGGTACTAGTTTAATACAACTATTCATTGTTATTTTCCTATTTTTTGAAGAGGGTAATGGAGCTGGTTAAATAACAAATCAAGAACAGCTGTTAATCGGGCTAGAGATGGCACCGCCATAATCGATTAATCTTACCTTTTCCCTTGATTTTATTAAAAGATAATACATTTTGAATGACATACAAAGTATTTGAAAATATTTTCTATTTCACCTCAAACTGAACTTAGTTTTTCTGAGATTTAACTTAAAGTTTAGTAAGAATTTGTATTAAGACTATTTTTCCAAGTGTCGTGGACTGCGATCACTATATATTTCGATATTGACTGGTTAGTGTTGAAAAACTTCGGCTTAAATAGTGCCCAAAATCTCTGGCTAATTTACTAAATTTGTACATTTAAATATTAGTTTTTGTACCATGTCCGCGCCGGCCACTGAGGAGGAATCGGCAGAAAGTGCCGCGGAGCACGATTTCATAGACCTGAAGACCATGGATGAAGTGGAGGCCTGCGAGCGAAGGCAACTCCTTCAGTACGTGGAAAAACTACACGGAGTAATCCGAAAGTGCGATAAAAAACTGGCCGCCTATAAACATAAGCTGAGATTCTTTGTGAGCGCCACAATTAGACTTGTTGAATCCTTTTTTAATTTCACCTTTTATTTTTCAAATAAAGCTGACTCAAGATGAGAAGAGTTTTCGCGACAAAACCACGCAGACCTCCGAAACAGACTTTCAGGAAAAGCGGAATTCAATGGAAAGAGATCAAGTGGAGACCACCGAGATGAAGGACCCAAAGGAAAAGGCCGCAGAATGTGAGTCAAAAGTTTTTTTATTTCAGTTGCTTGTTCCTACTTCGATTTACTGGCCACCGCGGCCACCAGCGCAGCTCCACGTCCCGATCCGTCCTCGGACAGCATAATGTCCCACTCCTTGTCCGCCTTCACTAGCTTCTGCAGGGTCTGGCGCATGTAGGAATCGAACTTCGGGTGGTATCTGTAGACGGAACCGTCTACGCCGACCACTACGCGGCGATTGGAGGTCCTGTTGACGAGACCGCTCACTCCGATGGCCACCAGGGTGGCTGCCCGTTTGGCCACGCACTCGCAAATGTACTTCAACGTGTGACAGTCTTCTACGGAAGCTTTCTCCAGGCCGAAGACTTTCTTCACTATCTTCCGGGTGCTGGCAAACTCAGGGAAGGTGTCCGCCTCAATCTCGGATATGTAGCGTGTCTCGAAGACATCCTGGTTCTTCAGCAGGATTGTGGCGAATTCCGGGCGCCGGCTAGTCAGCTTAAAAATGAGTTTGCGCTCGAGAGCGCGCAATAAAACAAGGCGCACCAGGTTGCCCAGGTACATGCCCGCCGTCATCTTCTCGAACAGTTGCTCCGACCGGTTGATCGACTTCTCGTCCACTTCTCGGTCGTACTCGGTGCGCACAAAATCCAGCTGCCCGCCGTCGCCAAAGGCACCCCACTCCGCATTCACGATCACCTGTCGTTTCGTCCGCTTGAAGTCCACATGCAGGAGGTCCACGTTCTCCACTTCCTCTACATAGCAGGCATTGCAGCCCGTGCCGACGATAACGCCCACGCGACAGTCTGGGTTGCGGTGAGCGCAGGACATGAGGGTGCCAGTGGTGTCGTTGAGAATGGCCACCACGGCGATGTCAGCGTCTCCGCGTCGCTGGATGGCCTCGTGTAGCATGCGACCCACATCCTCGCCCTCGACGCCCGGACAGTCGAAGCCCTTGGTCCACCGCACCAGGAGGCCCTCCTTAAGGCCCAGCTGCACGCAGGGAAAGGAAAAGGTGAAGCCCAGGGGCAGATAGGCGGTCTTCATGTCGTGCTTCTCAACGAATCTGGCCAGGCACTCGGCGATGTGATCAAAGAGCTCCACGCCCGGGCCCACCATCAGGTCCTTGGGCACGGCGTAGATCTGGGCAACCACCGAAGCGTCATGGTGACCTTTAAGGGAAACAAGCAGCACCCGGAAGTTGGTGCCCCCAAGATCGAGGGCCAGGAACTTGCCCATCTCGTTGCCTGTGGGCAGGTCCTGCACGTACGTGGGAAAGCACTTGACGTTCGCCTGCGGATGCGTGGAGCGCTTCAGCCCCCGGGCCACCTCCAGGCAGAAGCGACTGTACACCTCCTGCACCTGGTAATCACTCAGCACAAAGGCTTGCATAAGTTCTCGCACCTCCGCGTCCAGCATTTTGCTTAGCTAATCTCTGGTTGTCTTGGTTGTAATACCGCTTGCCTCGAACGATGAGTAACGACTAACCAGGCGCCTGGCTCCAGACCACGGCGATTTGGCAATGCACTACTAGGTGCCTGATAAGAACCGGACGATGGATGCAACTGCTGCCGCTGCAATCCGGGCGCAGCGCATCAAATTAAAAACAAAAACACACCTAAGTAGCTAGCTGATTTGCTGATTCTAAATCTGAAACTACAAACTGCGCGATATGCTAATCGCTCGAGTCCCCAAGTTTCCCTCGTCAATTGCTGACAATAGCTCCCATTTTGGCACCCTGCAATTAATTAAAGACCATGCAGTCTGGATGCTGGGAAATGGTCCATCTTTATCTAGCTTGGTTATGATTAGCTAGAGACATTAATTTAATATATTTAATATATCGAGTACCTAACAACCAGCTCTGAGCCTAAAGTCATTAACCGGACAGATGTGAGAGCAAAGCTTAATGAAAGCCATATGCATCGGCATGTGAGTTTTGTTTTATGTATTTAATCCTTAGCGCGCTGTGGTTGTCCTGGACTTTATGTAGATTTGGTTTTTGTAGGATATTTGTTCTCTCTATCAGATCGAATATTTTTCTACGGGAAAGCAAAATTCGTTTACTGAAACCATTCGACATGGTGGGAACCATATCGAAGACAATAAAAGTCATAAACTATTCATTTGTGTCTTAGTGAGCCGCGCCACGCCTCCTGCCAGCTATCGTGGCGATAACGCTGTTTCAAGGAGCGAATCTTTTACGTGTCGGCCCACCCACAGTTCCATCTATATTTAGAGATGGGGTCTCAGGTCGGAGTAATAAAGCGTGCGTCAAGCATTCCTAGCCTGCTAATCCCGGAAAGATTAGCGCCAGAGTGTCGCACGGGCTAACGCCAGTAACGCCCCGAGAGACACTCGACCCGCCCTTGACACCCGGTGGACCCTAAAGGCACTAGATGATTGCGCAAGAAAGTGGACATGGGTTATAGCTTATTAATTTCCGACTTAAGGTGATAAGTTGACCGGAAATACATTCCCAAGTGGTTTTACCTCAACTATCTTATTGGAGCGGTTTTATAAGTAGATAATATTTACTAGCTTCACTAGTTTACAATGTTTATAAAAGACTAGTGCAATAGTTCACTAAGTGAAGTTGTTGCTCAATATTCTGTAGCCATTAATAGATATTTATAAGGTTATTAATATTGTGTTGTTACTAGGCAAGAATTATTATGATAGTTTTTGAAATCATTAATAACGCAAACCGCTTTTAATTGCCAATTGTTCATTTACAGTATCGGCAACGGACGCCTTCAGCTTTGTGGACGAGATGCGGCAGGCGGCTAAGCATGCCGAGAACCTAAACAACTTCGTGTATGAGCCAACCTCGGGCATGTACTACGATCCAAAGACGGGCTACTACTATAATGCGGTAAATAAGCTATAAACGGGGGACGTAATCTTTATGACGTTCCGATCTATTCCGCGATGCAGCGACTACACCGCTGTATGACATTCAGGGGTTATCGCAAGCCCACGAACCTGCATCAATGACTCGAATTGTTGTTAATCTCCGCCTGCTGCTTTTCTCTTCCTCACAGGAGTACGGGTTGTACTACGACGGCAGCACTGGTTGCTATTACAACTACGACCATGCCAAAGACTCGTACGAGTTCCACTCGCAGGCCCAAGTCCAGGTGAGTGGGTGTGAACTGATGATCTGCCAAACGATCTAATTAACCACCGTTCTTCTCCTCCTTGGTGCGCAGCCCGTGAGCGACTGCGCCTATAGTAGACTTTTGGCTGATTTTCACAAACTCAGCATAGACCGAATGCGTAGCAATGCATTAGGTAAGCGTTAAGGCTCAGATCGTGCGATAAAAACGTGGATTTCTTTTCTTTATTCGGTTTCAGGCGAACGAGGCGGCCAAGTCAGAATCCGAGGATGATCCGGTGGAGTTCGATGAGCTTGGGGGTGTCATCACGGACCACGACACTCTGAAAAAGATTAGGGCTGAAAAAATGAAGACTAAAGATCAAGCCGAGAGGACCAAGCGCAAGGCCAAGCGAAAAAAGAAGAGCAAGAAGCACAGCAAGAAGAAGCGCAAGAAGGAGCGCCGTCACAAGTCGAGGAGGCGTCGTAGGGATTCCGGCGATAAGGAGGATGAAACAGATGAGGATGCCGAAGAGGGTGAATTGTCGCAGAGCAGCGACTCTAGTTCCGACTCCAGCGACAACGAGGACAGTGCCGACAGTAATAGCGATACTGAGGACACCAGTGTTCCCGTTTTCAAGGCCGCGGGACGCTTTCAAGGTGTTTAAGAAATCCGCGTTTTTTGTCGCTCGTACCCATGTCACGCTTATTATATATCATCTTATGCCTCCTCTTCTATTCCATAGACATTGCCAAGAGGTACCCGCCCTCGTTGCGCATCATTGTCCAGGAGACCAGTGTGGAAGCCTTGACGGTGGGCAGCCTGCATCTGGTCACCTTTAAAGGCGGCACTTTAGGCCGCGAGGGAGCTCACGATGTCATTATTCCGGACGTGAACGTGAGCAAGACCCACTTAAAGTTCCATTACGAGCATAAATCGGGCATCTACAAGTGCCTCGATCTGGGCTCCCGCAACGGAACCATTCTCAATGGTTCACCCATGAACAGCGATGCGATGGATCTGGTTCATGGAAGTGTCATTACCTTGGGACAGACGAAACTCTTGTGCCACGTTCACGAGGGCAACAGCACCTGTGGGCTATGTGAGCCGGGTCTGTTAATAGAGACACCAGCACCGGTAGTAGCGACAACCACTGCGTCTACGGGAACAGTCTTGTCGCACAAGGAGCAACTGAAGAAGCTGCAGAGGAAATATGGTCTGGAAAACGAGAGTGAGTACCTCAGGGCTTTTAATGCTTACCAAATGCCTAACTTTTCCCTCTTTAAGAATTTGTGGAGTCCAGCGGTAATGGTCAGTCGGCTCCTAACTACAAGGATCGGGCTGCAACGCGACGCGTCAATGTGGGCAGCAGCACCGATAAGGAAAAGACCGAGGTGGCGTGTGTCAACACGTGAGTGACCTCTTAACATTTACCCATTTTGACCAATAGTGACCGCCTTTAATTCATATACTTTTTAGAGAGATTGGCAGCTCCAATAAGGGCTTCAAAATGCTCAGCAAACTTGGCTGGCAAAAGGGCGATACATTGGGCAAGACTAACGCCAGTGGTGGGCTCTTGGCGCCGGTATGTTTTAGACAAAAATAACTAACTACATAATACTAAATATTTTTTAATTTTCAGATCAATGTGGTGGCCAATGAGGGCACCAGCGGTCTGGGAAATAGTGATCCTGTTTCCACCACCTCGAGACCTGTGGACAAAAGGAAATTGGCCAATTTGAAGATCACTCAGGCACGGTACCAGCAGGCCAAAGACATCTTCGATCAGTCCGATGAGAGTGATTGAGAAGGCAATTATTTTTATTTTATTTTTTTGATTATGTTGGAAACACATTTAATTAACAATTACTCAAAACATATTCATAATATTCATAATTGTATATATATATATGTATGTATTTATATATACATCGTTACTATGCATGTATTTATATTAATTCAAAAATCTTGCTATAAGGTTAAGCTATCAGTCAATTAATTAATTTAGCTTCGCTTATGAACAATCGGAGTAGAGAGAAGTTAATGTTAATGTTAAATAAATATGACGTCGGGTATGTGTGTGTGTCTAGACTATGGCGAGCGAAATGCGCATACGAACCAATATATAATTATTGTTTAAATTAATTACCGAGTAGCCTACGTTAACGTTAAATACAAAAGCCTCTTAAGATATGTGGTTTCTCTTGCGATACATGCTGGATAAGAGTTGCTGCAATACGTAATGTTCTGTGTGTATGATAATACTTTGCCCTGTATGTAAAGTGTATCCGATAATATGTAGTGTAAGTATGTGGTGGTTGGAGACCCAAGCCTAGGCTAAGGCGGCGCATCCACCGATTACAACACGAAAACGCACAAGGAGAATCTTTGGATGTTGGAACTACGGATGAGTCTACCGACACATTCCTCTAACAGCTTCCCTGGGACTTGACGCCGATGAAGTAGCGGGAGTCACAGGAGTGCTTGTGCATCTCGCACCACGAGTTGTATGTGTGGTTATTGTAGCCACATATTTTGTGCACCTGAAATAGCAGTTGATCAGTGATTATCGTAGTATGTCTGGCTTGAACGCCCCGCGGACTCACCGGTCGCTGCTGCTGCTTCCGCGGACACTTGTGGCGACAGGACACGCATCGCGGCAGGCCCGTCTGCAGATCTACCAGGCAGTTGTCCTTCGCTCCACACTTGATGTCCGCACAGCTCACGGGGCCCGCTGCAATATAAAGTTTACGATGCGAGCGCATTAATGGCGGCTGCCTGTGGTTAAGTTTCAGCTTTGTTTTATGTCTGGCAATTTCGGTTTAATGGCCCCTGCACACTCGACTTCATGTCTTGCCCGCCATGAGAACCCCGTCAGGTGCTGCTGTGATTACGGGAAACGACGAAGTGCCACGCAAGTTTCGAGTAAACTTTCAAAATTTCTGGACCAGGCATAAGCCCAAATCGAACCTCCATTGAGTAAGTGTAATATTTATGAGAATAGGGGATACTCCCGAATCTGTGTGTCTTTCAAGGAACTTACTCATTTGATGGAAATCTATAACTACTATACAACTTATGTATAGGGGACGACAAAGTGTCTGCTGTATTGTGCTGAAAATCTGCTGTCGTTGCCTCTTGTCTTCCATAATTGAAATTTTCTACGCTGACACATTATTCACACTACAACCACACACCACACCGATTCGAGACTACACAGTAAAGTATATAAAGGCAACTCGATGTGATATATATTGAAAGAAATATTTCTATAGAGATGGTTAGAAGTTCAAAAGTATGATATAAGAAATATAAACTTAGGAAATATATATTCATAGGTGTATAAACTTTTGACTTGAGAATATTTCCCTTTATAAATAACCAATAACACACATTTTCCTCTGTGCAAATTAATCGCTTAGACCCTTGCCCCAGCCATTCCCAGTCTCGTGCCCGACTCCGCGATCGCCGCGGCGCATGCGCAAGACGGGTAGCATCTTCAGGCTGGGCCAGTATCCCATTCCAGCCCTGCCCAGCCCGCAACTTCAAGTTAGCCGAGCAATATACGTGTTTATCGTCAACATGATCTGCGACTTGGCAACATTGTTGCCACAGCCTCCGGGCATTGTCGATCGCAATTTCTGGGGAGGACGAGGCATCTGCTTGTGCATCTCAGGCCCAGCGAGCCCATCTGCAGCCCTGGGAGACGGTGCGTGAAAGTCCGCCGTCTAGCAATTCGTAACAGTTAAAGTTTATTAATTTCAACTGCCAATTTAGCCTTAGGCATACGCGTCGTCCTTTGCGCGAGGTCCTCTGGCCCCGCACTTGTTGATTGTGATAGATGTGGCAGTGGCCGCCAGAGCGGGAGCTGCACCGCCTCTGGTTATAGCTGATAATGCCGTCACAAGGCGAGGCAACTATAATTTGTTATGTCGACGTGGTTTAATCAACGCCGGCGGCCGTTGGCGGAACTCATTGCAACATTGTGTGGCAAGGATGGAATGGGAATTGTGATGGGGATAGGTAGTGGCTGTGGGGATGAGGATGGGATCGGATGGGATGCGTCCGTGGGTCATGCGTCTGGCCACGGCGGCAGCCCGTGTGTGTGCGTGTTCCCATTCAGGCCGACTGGCCATTTTGGCATTGCGTGTTGTTTAAGGTGATTTTAATACGATCGTAAACCACAGAGGAACGGAACGGAACCCAGAGGAAGAAGAGCCAGACGCTCGGCCAGACAAGAGTGACGTCGCGACGACGTGGACAGCTGGACAGCCGGACAGCTGGACACCCCGGCCCAGACCGGACTTCAGCCACTCCCGGCTTCACCCTCCACTCGCCACTCTCCACTCGCCATACCGCGGAGTTGCAATCACAGAACCTGCGTCGCCGCAGTCGTTGCGAAAATGGCGTTTTAATGGTTTGTACGTGTAGTCATATTTCTTGGGGCCAACGGCAACTTTTCGTGGCTTGTGCCGGGGTCTTTGGCTGCGCTACCCAAGCCCACTCCACACCACTCCACCCCCTCCAGAATTTTTGCAGACCCGAGCCGAGCCAAGCCGAGTCGGGATCGCGGCAGAAAATATTTATGTGAAAGCAGACAAACAAACAAATGCCCGAGAACCATAAACTTACTAACCATGAAGATAAAAAGCTCGGGAGGCAAGACACGCGCACGCTGCTCTATCTTATCGCCAGACGATCCACGTAACATAACGAGTACCAGACGCACATTAAGCAGCAGGAAGGAACCCAGGGAAGCGGAAGGACCGGGTATTGGGGATCGGGCACTGGGGATCGGGAGGAAGATCCGAGATCAACAAACTGCAGGGACTCACGCACACTTGTTTTCGAGCTCTGAGCTGCGCCTGGTGAGTTGCGAGTTCTGAGTTGTGAGTTGTGAGTTGCGTGGCTCAACTAAAAGCAAAAGTGAATAATAGCTAATGATCTTAATTTAGAACCCGGCTACCGTTAAAATTGATTAGTAAGCAAGGACTGGCAGACAGATCGATGAATGAATAACTGAGTTTTGGATATTTATGAACTTAGGAGGCTGGAAGATGATAGTCCTCGAATGTCAAAGCCTGTAGTGACTATAGTATTCATATTCAGTAGCAAATTCGTTCTGAAAGCATTGTATTGTAGTTTAAAAGATAAAGAAAATTTGGTTTTTAATCTTAAATATGATTACAGAAAGTTATAACTTTACATTGAAATATAAGCAAGGAAGCAAGAACCAACTGCTGTTACCTAGCCATAAAAGCCTGGTAAATGATATAAGGTATTTCTGGCTAAACATTTTATTAAAGGGCACTCGGAAGAAAAGCTTATTAATTATATTTTTGATATATATTTTAATCTGTGATGTCCAGACTGACTGAACTCGATAAAACTTAAGAAAGGAGAATGTAAAGGTGTGCTTCGAGTTGCTCTGCTCTGAATCTCAAATAATATTAAACAAATTCGGCTCGCTTAATCGTCTTAATTATATCTCTATTGGATAGAAAAGTTTTATAAAAATACTCGCAGTATATAGCTATCTTTGGATACGTGAATATCTCGCAGCTACTTGCAATAAACCAGAAACAATCAATGAAGTGAAATACTCACAAATAGTACTTAAAAACTTAATTACTACTTAAATACCATAATAGCTAAATCAATACCCTCCAAAATCAAGTTATTTCGGGAGTAATACATAAGCATGAACAGAAGGAATATGAATGTGCACAGGGTTATACCTACGGCTTCTACAAGGAGCTATCATGGAAATTGAGGAAGACCGAGTCTGCAACATTGATAAATAATAATACCTTGCCGCGTGGCCACAGGGGGAATTTAGTCAACGGCAGCTGGTGTTGGCGCTGGATTGACAGCTTTTGTTTTCGCATTAACTATGTACATGCTGTAATTTGCGACAAAACACTGCAATTAACAGGCAATTGCAGTCTGCAGCCCTCTTTTGTCTTCGGCCCCCATGGCACACTAAACTAGTTTAAGTCCGTCCGTCCGCGTCTCCTGCTCCGTCTCCGTCTCGGTCGTCATCTCCATCTCCGATCAGAACCGAGGTTCTCGGGTTCGTCTCCGGATTTGGTGCGACAGCGGTACGCCCTCCACGCCTTCCAGCACCACTGATTGCCACACAGCAAAAAATTCAATTATCTATCGGATGGGTGAACTAACATAAAGCAGGTATTGTTAATCTTGACTTTAAACTAATGGATACTTATATTCCAGGACCCAAACAACTAATTTAAATAATAGCTTTTAAGGAAATTGTTTGATTTTAGAAATTCATTAAAAGGACAGAAATGAGATTATTTGATGTACTTTTGACAGATATAAAAGGACTTTTATAGTCTTGATGTTATTTCAATAGATGAGATATTTATATATAAATATATAATCTGCTTTAAAATATCGAAATAATGTATGAAATCGTAGAAAGATAAAGAATTTTTAATATATAATTATTTCTCTATGGCAGCTAAGGGATAGGCTTCTGACTTTTATGGACTGAATTATATATATATATTAAAAAGAAGAGAAACAAGGGTATTGAAATCAGTAAAATGGAGATATTAATATTTATGAAATACAATAGGAAACCACACTCCAAATGAGCTAAAGAATATATTACAGTATCCCACAATGTGAAATATTATAATAACTAGAATCTGATGGATATCTAGACGTATGAGCCATGTAATTAATGAAATGAAGAATAATTTCTTGCTGTGCACCCCGCCTGTTGTGGGCTGGCGAGGGGCATTATAATTAATCTGAAATCGGAGTCGATCAATCGGATGGCAACCGCAAAATTAATAAGCATGAATGATGCCGACGACTCGAGTGTTCGCCGAGATGGTAATTGTAATTGTAATTGCAATGGCAATTGTAATAGTAATTGTGGATGGGCCGCAGTGTCGTAGACGCGCCGCAGTCGCGGTGGCAGTCGCAGTCGCAGTCAAAGTGGAGCAGAGTCGACGGGCTAATCAAATTGCTGGCAATCATGGAGCCGTATAAGCAAATGTAGCAATTTTAGCCAAACACCGCGACGGGGACCAGAGGCCAGGTACTGGGGACCGTAGACCAGAGAACGGAGACCGGAGACCGGAGACTGGAGACCCGACCCGACGGCAACTTGATATGGCCATGTTGCAGACGACGGCAACAACCACTTGTGGCTGCGGCTGAGACGCGACTCTTAACAACAGCTTAACTTGGCTGGAAACCTCAGTCGAGTCAATCAAATGCAAAATTGCGGTTCTTTGTTGATTGTTGTTAAATTCGCACAACTGCAACAGGGGCTGCAGCCAGCAATTTGCCAACTGCAACGGCTCTGGCTCTCCATGCCAATTAATCTGATTTGATTGATTTCCATTTGGCCCAAAGTACATACCTCGACAGGGTCCCGGATATGCCACGGCGATGGAGCGTCCAATTTGGCAAATCATTCGATTTATATCACACGCGCTCCTGTATGTCTTCCCATCGACCCCGCACACTGCCTGGCGTTCGTCGTAGCCACTGGAACCTGCCTCTAGATCTAGGTTATCCCAGGGACACTCGATCTGGCAGACGATGCAGTGCGGCATCATGTACTGGTCCTCCACACAGGACAGGCCGTCCAGGCACTGGACTCCATTACAGCTAGCTGTGGATAGTGAAGAAGCAAGGAAGAGTTCTTTTAGGAAATCATTTAATCTTTGGATTTGACATTTAGTGGGATTTTTACTGGTAACCGAATATGTAAATTATTATCAAGATATACTAAATGTAACCTAATTAGATCACTGCAAAATTCAACTGTCCTAGTCCGTCGCACCTTGCAACTTTGTTTGTTTTGGCATTAACTAATGCTGTCCGCGAATAGGCGCCTATAAATAAGCAGTTGGCCAATTTCTATGATTAGCTCTTGCAGCTCGCGCAGACACTCGGATATATCTGCCTATATGGCCGGCAATAAACTGTCGAAATTTATCATGGGGACATATGTGGCTGCGGTCCGCTGATGCGAAAAGGCGAGAGACATCGCGAAACGCCTTGGCGCCAACTGTGGCACTCGCGAAATATTGCAATCATTTTTTCCGGTCGCAATTGAATGTGAATTGCCGATTGGGCATTCCATCGGATATATTGGCACGCGCCAAGCGTTAGATGGCTGGAATGGCTGATGGTGTTGCTGCTGCTGCTGCTGCTGCTGCTGCAACTTGCAACACATAACCGGCAGTGGCAGTAGCAGCAACACAGAAACGGCAATAGCAGCAGCGGCAAGAGCAAGGAGCAAGAGCAACAGCAACAGAATGTCGGTTGCTCGCGGCTAATCCAACGAGTTCTTTGGGTTCTCCTGGCTCATCGTTCTTGCATGCCGTTTTTATTGATCATTTGAGCATGTTTGCGAGTGCTTCCTGTATCATTAAATTATTACACAACATTTCTGGCCACCGTCGCCTGGCTCTAGAGATGTGGCTAGTGGCTAGATGCTGCCTAGTGGCCAATGGCCAGTTGATTTCACCACTGGCTCTGGCGACAAGTTGTTGGCCGTAATTGAAATGTGCAATAATTTGTCATCTAATCTAATTGTGGCGCTGCTGCGTTTTGGCACGCGAGCAGTACCAGTTGCCCCAATCCCCAATCCCCAATCCCCAATCCCCGGTCACTAGGTGGACCAGACTTACTCTTGCAGTGGCCCCGATAGGCGACCTCCAGTTGGGCGTTGTTGGTGCGGCAGGCGCGCTTGCGGAGCTGGCATTCGGTGTTGTAGGTGCGACCGTCGCTGCCGCAAACCGGATTAGCATTGGGATTCAGATTCTGGCTGGAGGAGTGCTGCTGGAAAAACATCCGAGTTAGTTGCCCCGCGGAGTATGCAATGCAGACCTAGACCCAGACCAAGACCCACAGCCAGACTCACCTCGTAGATTCCGCCGAAAACGGCCAAGTCATGGACATTAGCGAAGTCCGATGACGCAGCCGTTTCACTTCCGTGTTGGAGGCGAAACCTCGACCCAGACAGTGTGCTATTCGCCTCGACTTCTGTGGACGTGGCTGGATAAGGATCCTTGTGCTGCCGCAGCCGGAGCCTGTGCCTCTGCCGCTGACTGTGCCTGTCCCTGTCCCTGTCCCTGTCCCAGCGCCCATTGTCTGGATGTGGAGCGTGCTCCATGCGTCTGGCGTGGTGCTGGTGCTGGTGCTGGTGCTGGTGTCTGAGGCGGGCATTATCCGACTGTCTATTAATGTCGTTGGCGGGTTCATTAGCATTCGCCAAGTTGCGTCTAGACGGAGGCTGAGTTAGAGCTTCCACTGGAGCCACTGGGACTGCGGCTGAGTCGGAGTCTGCGGCAGGCGACTGCGCAGGCGTCTTGTCTGCTTTGGACGAGTCATTGGCTCCTGTCGTCATTGATCTTGTTAAGTGTTTGCCGTTGCCATGGCTGTTCCTCTGTCGGCGCCTCTCGTAGCCCGTCATCTCCACCCGGCCAGCAGTGCCTGCTCCTCCGCTTCCGCCTCCGCGTGATCTGGAGCGATCTGGCAAATTGCTGCTGTCTATAATCAAAAGTCGACGGTGCCTGGGACTCGGACTCGGACTCAGACTCGGACTTGGACTGGGACTCGCCACTTGATTTTGATGTTGATGTTGCTGCTGCAGCTTTCTTTGGTTATCAGCAATGTGTTGGCGTTGGCTGCCGTCTAAACCTAAATTGGTGTTGGAATTTTCACTACTTAGACTACGGGAATCGCGCGGCGGCATTCCATGTTGCTGCTGCAGTGGCTCCTGCTGCTTGCGACGCAAGGCCGCTCCGCATTCGGGGGCACAAACGCACTTGGGCCGACCCTTGCGCTTCACACACTTCTTGTTTGGCCCACATTTGAAGCCCTTGCAGCTCTCTGGAAAGGAGGACAGCTTACATCCTGAGGGTACTGGACAAAGGTCCTGGCTCTGCTGTACTCACCCATGCAGGGCGAGCACTCCACGCCGCCGCCAATGGCCGTCGCAAAGAAGTACTCCACGCTGCTCAGCTCGCGGTCCGTGAAGGAGAAGCTCTGGCTGGCGCCGCAGCACTCTGCCCGGGTGATGTTCGTGGAGAATACCTGGCCGCACTTGCCGCTGCCCAGGTGCGTCTGCCAACAGGTGCCAGCTGAAATCCAGGGGAAATCCAGGGAAGTTAATTAGTTATAGATTTGGCAACCCGAGTTCCATAAAGATCTTCTTTCTCGCCATGTTGTTCCTTCATGTTTTCTTCAAGTGTTTCAAGTTACAAAATACCACAAATGTAAGCAATTTATGCAGGCATTTCCTTGGGCTAACCGGAAGAAAACATGTGGAAACAGACCCCTCCTCAGTACTCAAATTACATGCAGGTATTTGGACGACCAAAACAAATATTATTTGTTTACTTTGGAGATTCGGAAGGAATGCAATGTGCCGGCTGGCTGCTAATCGAATTCGCGCGACCAGATTGCGAATTCACGCCTTCTTTTTCGCATTGTATTTTGATCTCCTAGCCGTTGTTGTGATCGATCGATTTGGCAGCCCAAGCAGATTTGGCATATGATGGATAAACAAACAAGGAGCCAGAGGGGCGGCGGAGGCCGGTCCAGTGGGAAATTGCGTCATATTTGAATATAATGTGACACATTTATCAAGAGGCGAATGAACTGGATGGCGCCACTTTTCGATGTAACCACACAGCGTACACTGTACACTTACCCGTCGCCAGGCGGAGATCCAGTAGCAGCAGACCAATTAACAGAGCCATCAAAGGCTGTCCAGCTACTGATGTTGATGTTGCTCCCGCTCCCGTGCAGCGCATGCTCCTCACTGGACTAGAACCGGGCAGCAAGTGTTCATGTTGCTGCTGCCTCCGTTGCTGCTGCTGGTGCTGCCTTGGCTGTCGCTGCTTCTGTCGGTGTTCACGTGCCATTGACACCTCCTCGTCAGAGGAATTGGTCGTGCGTCTGCGTCTCAGTGGGCCCGCATTGACGTCACGACGACGGGCGGCCCAGTGATCGTCATCCAGCCAGCAGCAATTGGCCAATTCTTGCAAAAAGCTCCATGCGTTTACTATAAATAAACTTAGAATTGTTCTACATTCGCGGCTAGCTGCTGTCGCCAATTGTTTGGCCGCTGCCGCTGTTTCAGCTGCTGTTCCCTCTGATGTTGCCACTTTAGTGGTTGATGTTGCTGCTGCTGCTGTTCCTGCTGCTGACGTCTGCGACATTGCTGGCGTTAATTGGTTAGCCGCTGTACGCGCTTCCGCTGACGTGGCAGGAAGCCCGCGGATCGCCATCGCCATCGCCATCGGCATTGGCGTCTCTCTGCGCTTGAATTTGTAATTCGATTTTAGAAATGTCAAGTTGGTCTGGCTGTTCGTTTGATGATGATGAGGCATGACAACGGCAAATGCTGCGGATAAACAAAAGGAAGGCAAACACTTAGGCCAACAGGTAGAATGGTGGGATGCTGGGATGCTGGGATGCTGGGATGCTGCTGATGGATACTAGGGGGATACTAGGGGTTGGCTTCAATTAAGCCGGGGCGCACAAAGGTTCTAGCCACTGCCACTGACACTCGAGTGGAGTGGAGGAGCAGCCGACTCGAGTGGCACGCCAGCAACATGATGCAACCGGCAGCAGCAGCAACAGCAACAGCAGCAACAGCAGCAGCAGCAGCAACAAGAACAGCCAGTCAAGCACAAAGAATGTTTTGTACAAAAACGACGGCAAAGAGGCAACAATTAAGTCTCAAACGTTGAGTTGACATTGAGCAGGCGGTTTTCAAAATGCGACTACTAAAAATAAAGAACCTGTTGCTGCCTTCGCTGGCTGTTGTTGCTGCTGTGGCTGCCGCCTTGTTGTAGGTTTGGCGCATTTTGCACATTATGCAGCGTCTGTCTGGGTTTCGAGTCTGTCTCCGTCTCCGTCGCCGTCTTTGCACCCCTCTCCCTCCGCCTGTCTGTCTGTTTGTTTGTTTGCTTAATTGCACGGAAAACAATTTTCGGTAATATCACAACTCTTTGCCACACATTCTGATATTCCTTACAAGTCTTATATGAGTCATAAAGGCGAATTTTCATATTTTTATACTAGTCTCAAATGGTTTTGTCTTTTCAAGTAATATATTCTTGATAATAGTAGTAATTAGGACCCACTAACAGTTAGAAAATAAGATGTCACTGTATTTTAAGCTAATATTATAATATATTTTCGAGGAAACTATACAATATTTCGTCCTAAATGTGATGTGGCTCCAAGTAACTACATAATACTGAACTATTAAGCACTTTCAGGTTTCTAAAATGCCAAATTAAATTGTCTGTTAATTCAGATTCCTCATAAATGTAACCAAAGAGGCATTTGTTGTTAACTTTTTAATAAATATCCTTTGGATAGCTAGAAATAGATAGCGGGGCAGTTCTTTATATATTTGCCACAGAGGAGGAAACCTTGCAACATCCAGAACACTGTGTGTTGATGCAGCTTCCGATGAATAGGGTCCGGGCAAGGAATAATTCGCCTTTAAAAAGTATTAAAAAATATTAAATTTATTCCCCACTTTCAGATTAAGAATCAAAAGCCAATAGCCATATAAAACTTGGCTCAAATGCTACACTTTAATATTTCTCCCCGTGTAAATGTTTGTGACTCTGCAGTTTGTTTGGCGCGTTAGTTTGGCATTTGTTTTATTTTGGCTGGCACTGCCAGACCCTTCGCCATCCACATCGTGGTTGTCAGTGTCATCGTCATGGCTCTAAGGACGTGCTCTAGACAACATATGCGGACGACGGAGAGGACAGACTGCGGCTGCGGCTGACTGAAGCCTGGCCGTGCCAGCACATGCAACAATTGCCGCGCGGAACGTGACTGGAGTGTGACTCGGGTCGAGTATCCTAATTTGGCCAACTCGGCGAACGTCCTTGAGGCGACTGCTACCCTATTCAATTAGCCCACTTCAGGTGAAGCCTGCAGCCATTATCGAAAGTTCAGCTGCTGCTGCTGCTACTGCTGCTGTTGCCTTTTCTCTTGTGGCATGCAACATTGTAGCGGCAATTAATGACCTACTGCGTCTGGGGTTCAGGTCCACGGCTGTCCCGGCCAAAAATTATTGCGTTAACACGCGTTGCGACATTTTGTATGACCACCGTCCACCTCCGCCTCCGCCTCCGTCCCCGTCTCTGCATCCGCATCCGCTGGTTGTCCAGCCGGCGCGACGTTGCCCGCCAGACGATGTCTGCACTCACACAGACCCGTAAAAAGTTATTTAAAAAAACAAGAAAGACGGCCTGCGTATGCAAGCCGAACTCTTAATGTCCTTGCAGTGGTTAATACTCTCATGAAATCATCTCAGCAGCTTAAGTGCTCAAAACAGCACTGACTGTCAGCATAAATATGTTTTTATCACATTATATTTCATTAAAGCAGCGAAGCAAGGTGAATTTATATCTATTAGGTGCTTGGACTCGATCAACTTTAAGTAGAAACTGGGGATTGTGTTAGTTTTAAGCTCAGCAATTAAATTGCATAGAAAGCATAAAGAAAATGATATATATATCTAATTTACAAGTCCCTAGTAGACCTATAGAAACCTCTTTCAGATCTCTATAAGGTTTTAAAAGAAATCTATACCACATATTGAATCGATACTTCTATATTCAACTAACCTCCAATCCAGTACTCCCTGCAAGGGTATTATAACACACGCACTTGCCGTGGTCCTCTGGGGACTGGGCACGGGGACTGGGGAATGGGGATTGACGTCTGGGGATTGGAGTTGCAGTTGCAGTCGGAGCCGCGACTCGCTCTTCGGTCTTCGAGCTGCATTCCTGCAACCAGGCTATTTTTAGACCCGCTGCAGTCAATGGGTTTTTATAACCTTTGCAGACGGTATCGCAAATAACTTAGTTACGACAAATGTAACGGACTAATCCACCAGTACAGGCATAAAGCCCACCTTTGCACCGAAAGAAACTAGTTTGCCCAGTCGCGCATCGCTAAATAGTCATTATTTCATTAATTCATTAGAATCATTCGTAAATTCATACCCTCTAAATAAACTCTTATATTCTGTGGCATTTTTTATGGACTAAATATTACAGGTAAAGCATACATCTCTATAAAGTTGTTATGACTCTTTTAAGTCCCTTATTTAAGTCCCAGAAAACTACTCTTTTTGATATTAAGAAATAAAATATCTAGAATTCTGTGGTAAGATATTTACATACGCAGTTTACAGGTAGGAGATTTCTGCATCCCTTTCGCAGTTTATATTCGATGTAGTTACCTTTTGAGTCTCCTATTTTCTCGCAGTGCGGTGAAAGTGTTAAGCCACCTTGGCCGTACCTAGATAAAAGCCCAGAGATTGCATATCCGATCTTGGCCGATCCGCTAAGGACTTTCCTTTGGCTGGCCGGATGGCGGCTTGGCTGGCGGACCCGCCGGCACTTACTGTACCCAAGGTTCCGAGCCCGAATGCCTCGAATTCCTGAGTGCTCGCAAAAATGTCTTTTGGGCACAGCCACCGGCGGCAAGAACAACACAATACAGGAGCAGCAGGGGCAAAAAAATGCAAGGAGCGGCTGTGGCAGCGGCAGTGGCAACAACAGCAGAGCGGCCACAAAATGCATTCTCCTCGGCGGGAGCAACTGCATTGCCAAACCGAGCACTGGGCAACACACACACTCCCCGAGAGTCTGCCGGGGCCATATACCATGCCAAACCATATAGATATTGCTGCAGCCGTAGCGAATGCCTCGGCTCCTCGGCTCCTCGGCTTCTTGGGGAGATGCAGTTTGACCGTTGGCCGCCGCATCGAAAAAGACCTGTTTTCATGTTTTTGGGCATTTATTCTGGACTTTTCGAGAATGTGTGCTTTTTTTTCGTTCGTTTGTATTGAATTGCATCTTCCGCTGCGCTGATCCTGGGCAGTTGCTGCCACTGCCACTGCCACTGCACTTCGGCAGCAAGTGCATAATTTCAACCTCAAGTCGGGGAGCTTGCACCAAATGTGGTGCTAAATTTCACTGCGGTTCTTTCGGGCATTGCACCGCCTTTAGTTACATTTGCGTATTAGATTAAGCCGCTCCCAGAGTCCCAGTCCCAATCCCAGTCGCAGTCCAAGTCCAAAAACAAACACAGTATCATATTATGCTCCGGAGCACGTGCTGTCTGGGGAACCTGGAACCTGGAACCTGGATCTTGGTACCGGGAGAAAACCGATCTTCCAGACGGCGGCGTCGCTGAATACTTCGGGAAAACAGATAAAGTTGCCAAACAAACAACAGATCGTGGAAACCCGCGATCATGGGAAAATACTATATAAATATTGTCAATGTACAGGGGGAAAACTGAAAGCGATCTGTTATTGTTCCCAAGTGAAAGTAAATCTAATGTGATGTCAGGCCTTAAAAGAGGGTAATGTCTGAATGAGAAATAGCATCAATGATCATTATTTTAGAGAATAAATGCGCTTAAGCTTGGTTCTTTTATAAAATTTTATTCTAATTTAAATATATTGAGTAATCGGTTAAAAGCAAATGAAGTAAAAATGGATGAAAAATGAATAACTTCTATAAATATGTATTTATTGTTATGGGCCTTAAATATTTCCACCAAGAAACATTATAAGATGTTTTAGATAGAGTGGTGCGCATAACAAATAATCGTATTTAAAGCACGTTGTTTATGTACATTTACCCTGATTTAAAACTAAACGACATTTATAAATTCTAGTGCTCAAAAAACACTTAAAAACTGAAAGAATCTTTAAGATCTAAGCAATGACCTCGGATCCTGTGAATTCTCTATTATATCTTTCAGTGTGGCTCCGTTTTCATTCTACTTTCGGCTGGACGCGAAATCCAATCACCGACCGACTTTGGGCCCCATTCAGGGGCCGATTGCGCAACCGATCCGAATCCCAATCGGAGTCGGAGTCGGAGTCCGAATCGAAGCCGGCTCCAAAGCTATTTTTAGCGTCGCCCGTTCTGCGGAACCCTGTGGGTCGCCGTCTCTTTGGTTAACTGTGCTGCTGAGCGGTTCAAATCGCTACGAAAAAAAGGGTCAACGTATTTGGTTTCATAAACAACAAATGGCCGAAAATCGAATTTGGGGAGCGGCGTCTGGTGGCCGGCCAGGGAGCTTCTAAGGAAACAGTTTGTCATTCGCCACAGTCAACAGTGAGCCGTCAACAGGAGCAGGAAATTCCTTTCGGCAAACTCATCAGCCAAAGTAAACTGTGCGTCTCCGTTTTGGCGCGAGATTAATGACACTTGCCCCTGCCTCAGCCCCGTCCCCGCCTCAGTCCTCTCACTATCACGAATACGCATACGCATTTGCATATGACAACGGCAGCGGCAGTGGCGGAGGAGCGGCGGAGGAGCAGCAGGAGCTCCGTTGTTTGTTATGCAAGCAGTAAATTTTCAATAAATATACATAAAGCAACAAACAAATCAAATCAAACCCCGACAGTAGCTGTATCATCAGCAGCATCGCCCCGCTCCGCCTCGCCCTGTCCCGGAACGCAACGCAACGCGTCGCAAGAGCAGACAGCTGGACTGCCTCGTGTTGCTGCCGTGGCTCTTGGTGTTGCTGTTGTTGTTGTTGTTGCTTTTGGCGGGGCTGCTCGGGGCGGAGGCTCGCCGGACAAACAGACACAGTTGCGATCAAAACAACAATACTGAGGACTCTGGATATTTCCTGTTTCAGGCCCAGTACTTTAGCGCTAAGTATATGATGTATACTTTTGTGTTTCAAATATTAACTCTTAGTAAGAAGGTACTACCTACTTCAGCATTTGTTTACAATTAATTACTTGATTATTAGTACCAAATATTGTTGGGTTTATACAGCTCTCTGAGCTTAATAATTGGTTATAATTGCTACTTAATATGGCCAGGTTTTGATGACGTTGGGATTGCAGTGCCTTTTTATCCTTCCTTATATCTTATATCTTATAAAGTTTAATCTTAATAAATATATATTATAGTGATTGGTGATCGATAAAAGACAGATTAAAAATTAAATTAAATTTTAAATTCCAATCAAAATTAAATGAAACTATCATAACTAAGAGCTAAAAGCTTTTAATAATTACAATAACTCATTCACAGGAATGTACCTCAGGGAATACCCAGTACACTTCAGTAACATCTGAAGTGATAAGTAATTTCTGAGAGACCCTTGAGTAATAGCATTTCAAAGACACCCTCGGGTGCTATTCCCCTGGCCACAGCTGTCCAGACTGACCGAGCTGATGCTGATACTGAGATCCCTGGGCTTTTTGCCTCGTCTGCTGGCCGGCTGGCTGTTTGCTTCCACTGCGCGGACGTCACGTCACGCGTTGCACATGCGCAGTGTTGGCCCGAAAAAAAGACGGAGAGAACGGAACGGAAAATACGCCGGCACTCGAGACCCCATTCGAGACTACTAGTATTTGTATTTGTATTTGTTGTTCTTGGCTCGCAGGACGGCTCATTAGCAGCCGCCAGAAATGTCGCCGAGTAAACAGGAAATCTGCAGGATGGCCGAGTCGAGCGAAAAGCGCGCGCGCGCGTGAAATCGCTATTTGCTTATTCTACGAGTTGTGGGCCCCCTAAAGCCCCGTCCCCAGGGTCGGACCCAGTCCGAATCTGAGGCGGAATCCTATGCGAAGACCAGCAGACACAGCAAACCCGACGGCGGCCGCCGCGGCCTGTGTAAACAATATATCGGCTCACATGAAATCGGAGCTGTTATTGAGTCTTCCGATCGTTGACCATTTGTTGACAACTATGCAAGAATTTTGTTATTGTCTGAGATGGGTAATTGTACGTGGAACGCTGCTGTCTGCCGCTGCTGCGGGGGGAACGGAGCACCCAAATGTCTGTCTATGAGAAAGCTCCCCACTCACAGCACTCTTACTTGGCTTATTTATTGCAGGTATTGGCTCACCTTTTCCTAAACTGCACTCGGTGCGGATGTGCCGCTGCCTCCAAGCACTCTCTATCAGTGATTATTTTTCGCACTTGGCAAAATGATCGACAAGTTCACCGCCGCCGTGCAAGTGTCTGTAGTTGGTAGTTGGTAGTTGGTAGTTTCACAGCAAATCAAGCTTAGTTATTGCAGCACAAAAAAGCAAAATAAAAACACACAAAATTAAAAGTTACCAACGGAGTCGGAGTCGGAGTCGGAGGCTCGATCTTTTGCACACTATTTCGCTGAGCTTTCGTATTTCGAGTTTATTTACATTTCCCCGATACTGAGTTCTGTTCTGGGACCCCGAAACTGGAAACTGCTGCTGCTGCGAACGAGGAGGAAGACGTGCGCTCCATCTGATGGTCGAATGCCGACTGAATTTTGAAAACCAAAGTTCTCATTTAGGTAAGAAAAGAGACGGCAGTCTTACACCCAGACACACGAACAGCCGCCACAGGCGCACCGCCGCACAGTGGCTCGTTTGCTCAAAACACTGTGCAAAACTAATAACTTTTGAGCGAAGTTATATACTTGATTTTTACTTTATAATAATAAATTGTTAAGATTTTACATTTATTAGGTTACGTCCTAAACAGGGGCAGAGTTGATTTGCCAAACTGATTTTATTTATAACTAAAAATATAGAATTTGTATAAGAATCTAGGAAAATATCCACTCGAAGTGATTAATTTATATAAATTATATAATTATAGAAAAGATGAAAAGAAAATTCAAGTGATATAGATACGCAAATATTTCCTTAATGAAACAAAACAAAAATCTGTTTTGCAGAGCTTCTTCAGATCTTAAAATGCTGTTAATAAGACCTCTGGTTTACGCATTTTTAGGTCCTTAAATCTGTATTTTTATATCCTAATTTTTGTAAAAATCTAATTGAAAAATAACTATAACTTGGCCAAAACAGCCCTAATTTCAAATCGGAAAGCCTTACTCTGTTAGATTTTATTTGGGTAATTAATATGCATACAGACTTTCAAAATAAAAGAAATAAAATTTTTTCTCAATTTTTGAAAATTTTAATGATGTAACCCCTTACATTTTTTTGAAAAATTGACCAAAAATTTTTTATGTTTATATTTCAATATTTTATTATTAAGTAATTAAGATTTTAACGGCGATTGGGAATATGGACGGCATTTGGCTGTCATTCCATTTTTGGCCAAAATATGCTTTGCAGAAGACCGCAAATATGCGGATTTTTGGGTTCTTAAATCGGCATTTTTATATCCTAATTTTTGGACAAAGCTAAATTAAGAATAACCATAACTTGGCCAAAACAACTTTAAAATATATTTGACATTTGGCTGTCATTCTATTTTTGGCCAAATTATGGTCTTCAGAAGTCATCAAGTATGCGGATTCTTGAATATCGGACTAAAAAATAACCATAACTTGGCCAAAACAGCCTTAATTTCAAATCGGAAAGCTTTTCTTTGTTAGATTTTATTTGGTTAATTAATCTGCATACCGACTTTAAAAATAAGCAAAAATAAAATTTTATTCAATTTTTGAAAATTTTAATTAACCCCTTAGATTTTTTTGAAAAATCGACCAAAAATTTTTTATGTTTGTATTTTAATATTTTATTATTAAGTAATTAAGATTTTAACTACGATTCGGAATATGAACGGCATTTGGCTGTCATTCCATTTTTGGCCAAATTATGCTCTTCAGAAGGCATCAAATGAGGATTTTTGGTTCCTTAAATCGACATTTTTATATCCTAATTTTTGGTCAAATCATTTTTATTTCAATATTTTATTATTAAATAATTAGTAAGATATAATTGAGTATATCCAATAACTTTTAGTATAGTCTAATACTTTTAAGTTCGTAGTCGCCAAAGAGTAGGCAATATTTTTTGCGAACTCAGTCCTTAGGATTTTCATGATCCTATAACTTATTCTTAACTATAAAAAATAGATTAAACTATAGCAAAGCATAAGCCTCATTTTGTAATATGTACTTGTAAAATGATTTTTTTGGACAAGCAAGAATACACTTTGAGTTCCCAGAGGTGTACATATTTAACTTTCATTTTACCCGATCGTTGCTATGAAAGCTTTCGGTTATAGTTGTCTGATCCGAATAATTTTCAGTCAGAATCTTCTTGGGGCTTGTATTCAACTGCGACACTTATACATTTTCTCCAACAAACAATCAGAAATTCCCCACAGTGCAATGTGGGCTGCCGGCTGTTGCTCGTCTGTGTGCGTGAGAGACATGTAAATAACTCGCTCAACCGCTTTGCGGCAACATGTTGCCGGAAATGCATTTCCGGCTGCATTGCCCCCGTGTTGCCAGCAACATGTTGCACGGCGACAGCACCGCCGCTCGGCTCAGCTTGGCTCAGCTCATTAAGTGCAGCCAGCACACACATAGGAGCATGGCTTTATCTTTATCCACGGCCTTAACTGTCTATTGTTTGGCCAGAGCAAAGCGGCTGCCAGTCAGGCAGCCGAGAAAAACGATTTCTTTATGGCGCAAACAGCGTCATAATTTAGATCTAATTGTCAGATATTCGCGGGCTGAGCTTTGCTTTTCGGATTTTCCCCGCCGCCGTCCCTCTACAAATGAAGACATTTGACGGCGGGAGCTGCAGCCGGAGCCGCGGAACTGCAACTGGACAGCTTAGCAGCTGAACAGCCGAGGAGCTGTGCGATTTCTACGTCAATTACGGCGCGGAGCGTTTTATTGGCCAATGGCGTGCTGGGCGCGTATTAAGCCCGCTCGCTGATAGCCTAACCTCCGGCTCCTCCGGCTGCTCCGGCTGCTCCGGCTGCTCTGGCTGCTCCGCTACCGCCGCCAGCAGCTGCACCTGCACCTCCTCCGCCACCTTAACCCACTAATGATGGCCACCGCGGATGCAATGTATGTGGCAGCCACAGAGACGGCTATTTATTGGAAGTGCATCTAATGAGACACTGGCATTGCTGCCCACAGTTTGAGGCAAGCGGTGAGAGAGATGCAGAAACCTGAACCTTTTCCAAAATCCTTTCTTCGCTTGCCTTATTAGTTTTTAAAAAGCGACAAAGCCTATATAAATGATGCTAATTAGTCCCGAAAACGTTACGATATGACTTAAGAGCTTTTTCAGATAAATAATAATTTTTCTTTTGAATAAAAGCAAAGACTTGTCCCCTAGTTAGGTCCCTGCACCCAGTGTCTACTGTACAACGTTCTTAAAATAACAATATATAAAATGGCAAACACACTTACCAGGCCTTTTTTTGATTTTATGAATGAAATCCGCTAACGCATATTCCGCTGCTTGTTTCAGCTTCCGCCCCGTCAGAATAAATCAAGTGTCTTGGACACATCAAAGCGGTATCTGTGTATCTGTGACATTTGAACTGCCACCGGAAATGAATGAGCGGGCTCTTGGAAATAATGTTGTGCCATAAATAGCCTTAGATATTTCGTCTCGTTCAATTTGCATATCAATCGGACAACGCTGCGTATGCGTAATTTTCGAATGGTCAGCTATCTTTGATATTTCTCACGATAATTAGTAGCAAAGCGAGCGGGGAGGGATACAGGGGGTGCTCAGGCGGGCAAAGGTGGGCGGACAACGGCTTAAGCGACGGCAATTTGCGGTGCCTCAAGGATATTCAATGACAAAAAGAAATTGCCTTTGTATTAAGCCGTCTAGACTGATTTGCCTGCAAAATATACCGTACACTATATGTGGCACGTATGTGTGCGAGCGGGTGTGCGGGTGTGCGGCTGTGTGTAATAGTCCGCTTAGGCTTGCCATGCTGTCGGCACTTTACATCAAAGTAAAGCCATTGCAATTGGCTAGACAGCGCCTTATAATCCTCTCCGTTAGTTGGTTTACTCGAGTCCCTGCCCTGCCCGGCTGTTACCCTCCTCGACCGAACTCCTCGTACGCACTTGGCCGGGATGTGTTGCGGTTTCGTAATGGCTAGTGCTGACCACGCTGACCAGGCTGCCGCAATTGGGCTATGCTGCCCATAAATGATTAATTGATGACTCTCGACTGTTCACAGTCACAAGACTGCTCTACATTTCCTCTTCCTGGGATTTATATATGTGATCACCACCGGACATTCCTTCTCCTTTCTGATATTCCCTTTCGGAACGTGCTGCCGCTCGCATTTCTGAATGATGTGTTTCAGTAGGTGAGTGACTCACTTCCTTGCAGGCATCTCTCAGGGCTATGGAATACATTTCGATAGGTTGAGGAATGCAGACAATGTACTCCTATAAATTATGATATATTTACGGCTCAATGAATACTACTTTCTGTTGTACTTAAAATGTATTAAATGTTTTACCAATGTTTATATTTTAAAATTGTAATTTGATTAAAATGATATGGAGAAGTTACATTATTTTCCTTAACATAGCAGAAGGTGTTATTCGTATATACGTCTGTTCTGGTTATTGTGGTAACTTTGGTATTATTTTTGAATTTAAATTAAAAAATACGTTATGTTTTGGCTAGTGTATTTCCAATCTGCACTGCTTTTCGGCGGGCCAAGAAAGCAGTGTAACTACCCGACCTGCGTTGCGGCAAGCAGTGTAAAATATTTATCGATATATTGCAAGCTGTTTTGGTTTAGAACTTAAATATACCTAGACGGGTTCGAGTCATCGCTTAGTTCGCCCATACTGCACTAGATGGCGCTGTAAAAATGTGACCATTAGGTGGCGAGTGCAATTATTAAGAAGGTAGAAATTTATTTGTTTTTAAATTGAAGAATTTATGTTTCCTTTTTTATGTACAAAAATTTAGTAAACACAGTCGGTTAAGGCATTCCTTATCAATGAATATATATCCTATTTTAAGCAGTCAAATGATATCTGCATTCATTGAAGAACTCATGCTATCCCATTTCGGTTGTTAAAATGAAGAGATAAATCAAAAATGATAATTGCTTCCCCGAAATCGCCTTAAAATTCTTAAAATTAATATATCAAACCGACTAACCTACTGATTATTACGATAAAAACGACTTGTTCTTAGAGATGCACACAGCGTCGTCATTTTATGGCCGTTGGATGTTGCACCTAATTATGTAAAAATCCATAAGCGAAGGAGTAAGTAAGGTCTTTGTTGGGAGACTCAAATATGTGCGTGCGTAGCCGCATTGCATTCATAAATCCGCAGAAACTTTCCATTTTAAAATCCGATCCCGAGTGTCAGCTGCAGCCGCAGCAGCTAATCACGTTCGAGCTGAGCGGAGGAGTCTCTTAGCAGGTCATGATGTGAATTCCTAATTTCCGTATCTGTTCTGGCCAGGCGACGACGACTGCGAGTCGTTCCGTTCGTTTTATGTGATGTGTAAGGAGCATTTGAGCGATAGTTTGATTATTTTACGACGACAACGTGCCGAGAGCGCAATGGACACTTAAAAGATGACAATTACAAGCGCTGATCAGAATCGCGTCGCTTGTGACGGAATTGGAAATGTGAGATTAACCCTGACTCGAAAAAGTCCAATCAAAACGGCTTAGGCAGCCCATTAGCGTATCAATTACAGACGTCATTGAAATTACTTAAAGTTGGTGGAGCGATTTCTCGCATTACACACTTGACACACACACACAGTCTTTGACATCGTTTCGGTTGGACATTCAAAACTGGAGACACTGGAGATAGGCAAGAGATCTTTGTTCACGACCGGAAGGCCTCAAGAATGCGATACTTAATGTTCATTCATTGTTTTGGCAATCGCAGCGAAAGTGTTTCAGTGGCCATCGGTTTATGGCCGATTTTTCGCTTGAAAGGTGGCATTATGTGGGCGTCTCTGCTATTTGGGTCAGCAGATCAATTACTGCTGGCCGCCTCTTATGAGGGCCGAGTCTGTGGCCGGCGCTTGGCTAATAACTCTCGAAGCTGAAACTGAGAAAGGGTTGCGCTTGCCCATTAGTTTTATGACTCGTCGCTCTCGTTACTCATAATTCTGGAAAAGGGTAGAACATTCCTTTCCGGAGGATGAATTGCTCACTCAGCAACATGCAATCGATTACTTGTGTTCGGCATTAAAAAAGGGTAAACAAACCCCTCTATCATAATATTTTTACCTGGGTGACGTGACAGGAAGGTGAACGTGAACACCTGCATTGATTCACGGACGTGAGTGCTCGACTTTGCTCTAAACTTCCTTTGGCTCTCGACACTCGTACATCCCCAAATAAGGCGCCGCAGCTGCACCTCAAAGCTCACGTCGCCCGTCGCCAGATCGGAACTTATCTATATGCCATATACTTGTGCATGTATGCACGCAGTATAGTGTATTGTTATTGTGATGCATGACTCCGCGCTGTAACTATATAATCACAATATTGCTGATAAAAGCCATCTCGTTCACAATGCTCTGGTGACAAGTTGCAGCACTGGTAACTTCCGCCAAGTGTAACGACAGATTGTGACCGGGTGCGATCCATTTCAAGGGCAGCTCCCCTATTTTCTTTTTTTTTGAGCCTGGAAACTCCCTGCTTCGCTTCTTCATCTGGGATCTCATGAATGCACAGAGGAAATTAGAGTAACCATCAAGATTAGCTAAGCTATTAAGTTGTATATATTTAAAAATAACCCTTCTCTCTGCCATTAAATTAATTAAAAACTTATAAATAGTTTATTTGAACATGATCAAAGTACAAACTCATAGATTTATTAACCAAAATGTCTAATTTTATATTAGAAAATATACAAATGATATTATAAATTCCCAATACTTAAAGAATATTATTTTAATATTCCTTAATAACTATTTTATATATATCATCACATATTGACATAATTTTTCTCTGTGTGGGATCCGCGCCATAAATAGATTTACATAGATGCCCCAATAATGGGCGAGAAACAATGGGGGTCATGAACTTCAATTATGCGCCTCGTAATAGGGCATGGCCTCCCCTACAGCAGGTGCCGTGTTGCAGTAGCTGCTGCGTTCCAGTGCGGCTGCTGCTGCTGCTGCTGTTGTTGCAGCAACACACAATGGCTGTCAAGTCGCCCGGCGAGCGCTTAATTGTGCCTTTCAGTGGCGGCGGCGGCGACGCCACGGAGTCAGAGCACTTACCACGCGGCGTTGGAGAACCGAATTAGCTGCCCTTTTTGAAGTCTTCATGTTTACTCAGGGCATTGTTTTGGTTCAGTTTTTAGAACTTTTTAACAGGAATTTTATTTATGAATCGAAGGGGAAATGGGAGCATTCGAAGACTTGTGAATTGACTTTTATGGGGGTAATCTGCTGTGGTTCTGCTTATCGGTCGGTGCTAGCTGGCCAGACCTCAGAGCCCACTTTCGTTTTATTAGTTTTTATTGTTTTACATTGCCTTGATAAACGAAATCAATGACTGAGTGCGCTCCACGCATCTAAGCTCGCTTATCAGTCGGGGCCACTCGCGAGCTGGAGTGCAAGTCAAGTACTCCCCGGGATCTAATTGAGCCCGGGAACCCCTGATCCCCTGATCCCCTGCTGAACCGCTCTGAACCCCTCGCGCCGGGTCGCCAACTCGGCTAAATTGCGTGTCACCGGATCGTAAAGTCCATAAATTGTGGCGACCCGACCTACCCCAACGCCGGGTGAGGGGTATATAATATATAATATACAATATGCCTCCCTAGACCCTGTCCCTGGGCTGATAAGCGGTCTGATTGCCGCATGTACACACCGCTATGCAGCCAAGTTCAATGACAGCGCAGCAAACCCGTAAGCCGCTCGATTCGGTTGGAGTGGCCACCCTCCTCCCTCGGAAGTCGTGATCGGCATCCTTCATAACCACCATATGGTGCTGGCTACAATTTACTCTTATCCCCCTCCCAAGAGTGATCGCACACAGGAAAAATAGGAAGATTAATTATGTTTGAAGTCTTTTAAAGCAAGAGCTAATCTAAAGCTATAATGAAAGTTATTATTATAAAGATAACAAATTTAGATCCTTATAAATAAGTTGATCGTGTGTCGGCTTTCCTTTGTCTTTAGATATAGGTTTTAGAATACAAAAATCACAGCCTAATACCCACTGAAATAAATCTACATATACATTTGTATAAACAAATATACAAGACCAGGCAACCAGACATATGTTTATATTTTTGAAATTAAATGTAAGTGCCTATGACTTGCACTTACTAATCGGAATAGTTCATAAATGTACTTATACATTTGGGGTGGCATACATTTGTATTTTCCAAATTAAGTCTAATCTAATCTAAATAGTTTCAGTTACATAAGCTCAAGTTTTTGTTCCGTGCACATCTTGGCGGGCCGGCATAAAACCCATTGGAAATATTAATTATAACGAAATAAACGAGATGATGTGGAATAAATACGAGTTCCTTTAATAAGTGTATGCATAATAAAAGCCAGCTCCCTGTCGGGGCTCCATGGTGACAGGCGGCACGAAGTCGACACAGACACCAGTGAAGAGACACGGACACAGCCCTCGCACTTGGGCGTGGACTTGTTTATGTGCGTCTTACTTATCCGCGTGTGTGTGCCAGAGGGTGTGAGTGGGGGTGAGTGTGAGTGCAACTGCAAGTGGCGTTCGAAACAAGGGGAGAGAGAGAGAGAGGGCTGGTAACAAAGAAAGGGAAACTATACTAGGGAATTAAAGATCAAAATACCCTTTTTAATCAGGAAAATAAATATATCCCAGATCTAGCATTAACTAGTAAGGCGGGTCTTTATTTGGGGCCTTTATGACATGGCTCCGATGCCAAAATTAAATGCCCATTCATGTCAAAGAATTAAATATCAACCTGGTAAAATATCAACAGATAAAATACTGTAAATAAAATATCTTCGTTCGGATTTATATTTACATTTCCAAGGGTCTGGAAGTGAAAGAACTTCCCCACGAACTGGTCGGAGCGGCAGAGGCAGCGGCAGCGGCGGCGGACTCGAGGGCTGTGTGCCTGTCCAAGTCGCCTGCAGCTCTCGAATTCATTTCAGTTTGAGTCGTCGGCGAGTGAAAACGTTCCAGGTTCGGTTGCACGCCTGATCTCTCGGCTCGCCTCGGTCGCGGCTTCGATTTGTGGTGGCTTTATATGTGCCACATGTGTATGCAGATAGTATGGTCCAGTAGTTCAGTAGTCGGAGTCGGAGAGTGTCTGTCTCAGCGTCTTGTCGCCGGCAAAGTGTTTGTCACCGCCAAACAAACTAGTTTACCCCGATTTTTCAGCAAAAGATCTCGAAGCGAGCATAGCGAAAGCCGGCCCGGCGCGGGCCTAATTGAATAAATACAATTCGAGAGAACGCCGCCGTGCGAGTGTGTGAGTGTGTGAGTGCGTCAATTAAATTCAATAAATCATAAATACACAAGTGAGTGCCAGGGAACGTATCCTGTTTCTACGGGGTCGCGCAATTGTGATTTATTGGCCGCTGAGTGGATTCAAGTGAAATTACGAAATTACGAAATTACGCTTGCGAAAATTAAGTTTTGATGAGCTCCAATGGAGTTTGAGTCGAAAATGTGCCGCCTCCTAGTCCTCGTCCTGCTCCTTCTGCAACACCAGATCGAAGCCTTCAACTTCTCGCCACGTGCGAGCATGGTGATAAAGGCGCCGAGCCATCTGAAGTTCCAGTTAAACCAAACACGCAGCTCCTACTTTGGATACACGCTCGTCATCCGTCCAACCAGGTGAGTCTACGAAAGAGGGTATTTGCATGCCGCCAGGGAGAGTGTCGATAAGCCACACACACCTCTGGGGTTCAACAAGCGACGCCTTTCAGTTTCACAAGATGGGAATCGCAACACCTTTGTCAATATTTTGAAACTTCTTTCTTTCGGGCACCCGGAAACCGAAGGCGGGCTTCGATTACCAGAAGTCAGGGCTTGACAAAATTAGTGCGACTTTATGGCCACTTTATGACCATTCGCAGGCCTTTATTTGCCCAGAAATGGAGTTGTTGACTTTGTTCCTCGCCCATTTGCCAAACCGCAGTCGTAAATGGTATTCTCGGCTCAGAAAAATAATAGACTCGAGTGGAGACTCGATCGCGACTCGGCAGCTGCACTAAATGTGTTGCTGCAATCGTCGACTAATGACATGTCGAGAAGCCCAGCCTGAAAAACACTCAAAAACAATACCACTTCAGGCCGAAAATTTCTAAAAATAACAGACAGACTGGCTACTTCAGTTTCAATTGCCATCGGTGGCTACAATCGCCACAGATCTGAGAGATCGCGACTCCGACTTGGAACAATTGACAAAAAGCCGAGCACTTCTCGGTGTGCTGGGGCGACCTACTTACCACTTGATATGTAGACCCGATGGCGGCTACTTTTGCTGCCCCGGAGCTCGGTCCCAGGAATGACATCACACACCTCAACGGGCGCCACAAATCACAGTTAATTGAATAAGAAGAAAGCGATCGGAATCGAAGCCCAGATGCTCTTTTTTTGTCGAAACTCAGCTAGAGATATTAGATGCTTTTGGAGATACTTGTTTTGGGATACTTTAGAGAACTGTCTTTTATAGTTTCTGTGATATTATTATAGATTATTACTATCTTCGGATAGCCTTCCAGAAACACTCTAACCCAAATAAGACCCCTGACTTTAATTTATATTCTAGTATTGGTATCCAGTTCAGTTCCTAGAGTATCTACGAATTATACATCCACCTGAAGCTCTTGCCAAATCCAGGCCACACAGTTTCAGATAGAAAACTTTTGTTTGCTCACTTGACGAGTGTACTTCCATCCGTATCTTGTTTTAATTCAGACGATCAGCAACCTCGTTAGAATGCAGTACGTGATCATAACGAGCTGGCTCTTCTGACCAACCATATTTTATTACCATAAAACCTGGATGGGTAATTTGGAACTTCCTCCGCCGCTCCCACTTCCCCTCTCCCTCCCTGCCTTTTTAACGCCAGCACTTTAAGCCCCAAAATACCCATGACTATGTGCTATTACGAAGTGCGCCTAATTATGTACGGAAATTGCGCGTAAAATCACGACAAGCTGTAATTTATTTCACATCAATTGAAGTTGGCTGGAACAAACAAAAAAGAGCTGTGTAGTGCCTAGTGCCTGTTTTATGGTTTCCTGGATCGCGCCTCCGATGGATATTCAGATGGCGGCCACTGGAGCCTTAGAACTGAAAAGAAATTGTGGAAGAGTGTGCACTCAATCACTCTTGCCCAATAATCCCCTTGCAGTCTGGCGAAATGAGTCACAAAATGTGTCCAATCCGATGCCCCATTCGGAGTGGAGGCGATGGCGGTGGCGGTGGCGTTCCAGAGAAGACACCACACACAAATATTTTTAGCCGCTTTGCTCGGTCATTAAACCGAATTCCAAAAAAAAGCAGGCTCCACAAAGAAAGGCGGTGCAGTAACAGTTGTTCTTACCATTTGCTGACCGCAAGCTGCAGCATTTCTTTGTCTTTGTTTTTGTTTGGCTGGCGGAGATTGGAGGTGGAGGTGGAGATGGAGAGTGGAGGAGGAGTTGGCGCAGGGGAGACCTGTGTGGTCCGCATGGCTTATTGTCCGCTCGCATAAACAGTAAACAGTTCCTTCTTCGGCATTTAAACAAAGCGCCACCACACCGAGCATCTTCGGCAGCAGCACTGACAGTAGCGGGCAGAAAAATAGCAAGCTACATTGCTTTTATAAATAAATATGTATTAAAATGGTATATATAAATTCGAAAAAAATTTATTCATATATCTAAAGCACAGATATTACGACTCGAACTCGGAATCAAGACCTTTAGATTCATAGTACAGCGCTATCGGGATTCCTATTATATGTAGATTTATGTTCAGTTCGGAAATGTATTTAAAAAAATATCAATTCTTGTAACTATTTCCGCAAAGTATTATTTATATTATTTTATTTGATTACCAATATTTTAATATCAATTTTCTGATCAACATTGCACTCAAAAAGCTTAGTATATTCATATTTTTTCTCAATTAATAGTAGTAGCTAGTCCATCATCATTCAGACCCTTCTATCTGCATTTGAAGTAAAACATTTACACGTTGCTCATCTCATCTCTGGTCCTACCCACTTGGACACCGCTGTGGGAGTGCACAAAGCCCGAGTGAAAAGTGGGATGTGGACTTGGAGCGGGGCCATATGCGTGTTTGTGAGGCACCGCTTGCTTGGTTATGAGTCACTTCTTGGGGAAATACGTAAGCCACATCCCGCACTTTGTATATTCACGCCAAATTTTCAGCATGGCTTGTGTTCGCCGGCGAAGTGAAAACAAATGTTGGCCGCATGTTAACAGCTTTAGTTTTGGCCTAAACAAATGGCTATCAGGTAGCCAGAGTGACGTGTGCTTGCTACCCGAAATCACTTAAAGTGTGGACATATTTCAGTGATTGCATTGTTCACGCATGCAATCAAGCTCAAACCATTTGTTTCGCCGACGAACGCGGATAAGGTTACGACTCAACTCAGGCCAGGGCTTGGATTGGATGCATGGAGCGCTGGTGACTCATCCAAGTGACAAGGCCGGGGAAAACTTGTATACATGTGTATAGTAGTGCTATATGAACAATAAAATATATAAATCAAAAGCAGGTGAACGTCAAAATGATGTTTGAGCTATTGACTTAATAAGATGTTAAAGGCGAATCGGAGTATATACGACATTTATATATGCCACATGCTAATCCGAATATAAACGGCACTTGGCTGTCATTCCATTTTTGGCCAAATTATGCTCTTCAGAAGACATCAAATGCGGATTTTTGGGACCTTAAATCGGCATTTTTATATCCTAATTTTTGGTCAAATCATTTTTAAGGTAATATTTTATTATTATATAATTAAGATTTTAGCGGCGAATCCGAATATAAACGGCATTTGGCTGTCATTCCATTTTTGGCCAAATTATGCTCTTCAGAAGGCATCAAATGCGGATTTTTGGTTCCTTTAAAAAATAAAAATAACCATAACTTGGCCAAAACAGCCTTAATTTGGAATCGGAAAGCGTTTCTATGTTAGTTTTTATTTCGTTTATTAATCTGCATATTTCCTTTAGAAATTAAACGAAATAAATTTTTTGTCAATTTTTGACAATT
>VNKC01003972.1:0-33964 GCA_008042775.1 Drosophila pectinifera | reverse complement strand
GATTCGCCACTAAAATCTTATTTAATTAAGCAATGATTTTTTTCTTAACTCTGATTTTTTTAATAAATTAGGGTATAAAACTACCGATTTAAAGACCAAAAATTTGTATATATGATGTCTTCTGGAGAGCATATTATGGCCAAAAATGGAATGACAGCCAAATGTCGTACATATTCCAATTCGCTGTTAAAATCTTAATTACTTAAGATTAAAATATTGAAAAAAGCCGGAAAAAAAATTTTGCCCGATTTTTGAAAATTTGATAAGGGGTTACATCATTAAAATTGTCAAAAATTGGCCAAAAATTAATTTTGTCAAATTTCTAAAATTGATGTGCAGATTAATTAACCAAATAAAAACTAACATAGAACTGCTTTCCGAACTGAATTTAATGCTGTTTTGGCTGAGTTATGAATATTTTTAACATTGATTTTTCCTAAAAATTAGGACATAAAAAACTACCGATTTAAGGACCCAAAAATTTTTATATATTATGTCTTCTGGAGAGCATATTATGGCCAAAAATGGAATGACAGCCAAGTTACGCATATCTTTCGATTCGCCACTAAAATCTTATTTAATTAAGCAATGATTTATTTCTTAACTCTGATTTGTTTAATAAATTAGGGTAAAAAACTACCGATTTCAGGACCAAAAATTTTTATATATTATGTCTTCTGGAGAGCATATTATGGTCAAAAATGGGTTGACGGCCAAATGTCGTACATATTCCGATTCGCCGTTAAACTCATAATTATTTAAGAATAAAATATTGGAAAAAGGCGAAAAATAAATTTTGGCCAATTTTTGAAAATTTGATAAGGGGTTACATCATTAAAATTGTCAAAAATTGGCAAAAAATTAATTTTGTCAAATTTCTAAAATTGATGTGCAGATTAATTAACCAAATAAAAACTAACATAGAACTGCTTTCCGAACTGAATTTAAGGCTGTTTTGGTTGAGTTATGAATATTTTTATCTCTGGGTTGTCCAATAAATTAGGGTAAAAAACTACAGATTTAAGGACTTGACTGGCCTTCAAAATGATTTTATAATCCGAGTGTGGGACACTAACTGGCAGATCATTCGTGGACACCGCTTATCAGGCACCAGCTCCCGGGCGAGCCGTTTAGAAAGTGGCGCTGCCGCCGCTGTCACTTTGGCAACTTTAACAGGTGCTCGCTGGGGGGAAAACACAACAGACAGAGTGAGTCGCAGCAAAAAATTATGAAAAAACAGCCAGAGAAAAGTGGAAAATGAAAACTGCAGCCAGCGAAACAAATGCGGATAACAAACTGTCAAAGTTTTACGCTTATTACCAACAGCAGCATGGCGGAAAAGCCACAGCGGCGAAGGAAGCACAACAACTGAAAAATTGTATGACAGAGTGTCCTCTCACCTCCACCTTAGGCCCCCTCCAGGCTCTCCATGGATGGTTTGGCAGGTTCCAGGGACCACGAAGCTGTCCGGATGTTGGTAGTAGCCCAGCGGGATATATTGGCGCCTTGTGGGTGTACCCCACGCTCTCGAATTGACCCCCTTTCCCTTTTCCTTTAATGGGGAAAATGTTACTGAGTTTTTGAAATAGCGTGGTAGCTAAAGAGATTACTCACTGAGAGATTTCAATAAAAGATATTTTTTTATAGTGATTTTTATTTAATTTCTTATGGAAACATTTATTCCCTTTCAATTAGTTTGGAACTGCATTAAAATATGAGTATTTCCTAACAGAAAAGGTAAAGGAAGAGGTAGAAAAGGTAACTTAGAAAGAAGTACTAATTTTAGCTTTTTAATCAACCTCAACATTTTGCCAGATTTTTATAAAAGTTTAGCAAGATTTCAGCAATAAACTTTTAAAAAAAGTAAGCATTAATTAGTACTGATGAATTTCCTTAGCTGAGAATTTCAGGTGCTCTATGTTGGAAGTTGAGAAAAGAGTTCTCCTCTTATTAACTAATTTTAATTACCAAAACTCGCAATCTTTAAAATCTTAACAATCGTAAGCTTCCAGTTAGACAAAAGAATTATTTAAAGGAATGCCATGCTGACTATAAACTAAAACAACTAATAAGAAAGGGGAGGCCCCCCACCGCCGCACAATTTGTATTCCAAAACGCTGGCAAAAAGTTGTAAACTTTCAACAGATATGGCGTGATTACAGTTGCCTCTGGCCACTCGCAGGATTCTCCAGTTGGCTGTGGGTGAGTGAGTGTGTTCCGGAAAAGTCATTTATAAAATGGAAATTATACCGCCCGAGCCGAGGACAGACGCACCCACACAAAGGCACTGGCTTTTCTCGAGCTCATCATGAAGTATGCTGGCACACAGACACTGACAAAATGGCGACACGGCAAAGGGCAGAGGGAAACGCACTCACACAAAAAGGATATTAACTCGGGGACACACACAGACGCAGTCGCAGTCGCAGAGTGGTAGGAAAAATGAGTCCCATGTCCTTCATTAAAACTTTCGGCAAATTATCGGGTAACATATGCTTGCGGCTTGATTGTCAAATATAGTTCACCGAAAAGTAAGCTCTGCTCCTCCGCCACGAATCCTCGACATCCTTGAGTGAGACCCATGCAGGAGTGTGTGTGTGTAACACATTTCCACTTGAGTGTTGTAAGGGGAATTTGCCGCAGATAGAGACATGAACTCCATATAAATATTAAAGCAACTTCAACGGACTCTTGCTCGGTGTGTGCTTCCCTTTGATTTCCTTGGGGAGCTGGCAAAGCATCAGGGAAAGCGCCCGCATTTCCCCTTTTCATTTCCAGCATCCAGTAGAAGGGGTGGCTGTTCCGGGACTGGCATTGGGCTGAGCTCGGCCGAAGGAGAAAAAAACCAGAAGGATGTAAATCCGCGCAGGCGTTGTAATATTTTTCAAGCCGGCATGGAGCGGAGAACAAAGCACCCTTGAATGAGTCGGATAAATTGTCGAGCTAATATTTGACTGCCTAATAATGTTTATAAAAGTAATGGAGTTATTATTTTATTGTCATGATTAAGTGTAGAGTGTAAGAGATATATTTTTAGCCGACTCCGGAGGTTTTAGTTCGGTAAACTTTATATTATTACTATACTTAAAATAATCAATATCTATTGTATTCAATTTTAAAGTTAGCTTACAAAGAAAATTATATGGACTTAATGTCAATTGAAAATCTGCCTAAAACAATGCAATGTTTAATTTCGTATTTATTGTAAAGTCAAGGTAACATTTTGTAGCATACTTTTCGGCTCCATCACAATTGATTTGAGATCTATAATCATTATAAATACATTGTTATCGGCTAGGTAATCCAATAAAGCATAAACCTTACTATTTATATTTGTTTATTAGGCCCAAGAAAGTGCTTTTTTATTAGAACACCTTGTATATGCTTTTCGGTACTGATAGATGCTTGTTTCCCATAATCACAATTATCATTTACCGCAGTTACCGGCTACCTTTAAGCAAACATAATTAGGAGAGGCCACAGAGGACCCAAGCAGGAGTCCCAAATTGCAGCTTCGCTCCCTTTGAGGTCCCTCGTCGCCTCCTCTATGTAAGTTTCGCACTCGGTTTTAGTTAGTTTGCCTTGGCAGTCATTAGTAGTCCTATGTTAATTTGGTGCGCCTAATAAACTGCTACTTTTTGCCAGCGCCCAACACCTGGCGCACACGGGGACAGGGTGGAGAGCTGCCATCGCCATTACAACCACCCAAAAGCAGCCCCAACTGCTCCTGCTCCTGCTCAGCCCCATCCCCCACTCGGTTGCCCAGCCCCCTCTGAAGGGCTGGTGTGGCGCTGTGCGAATTTGCCACTTCAACAGCTCCTTGGTGGCAACACGGTCACGTACGCGAAACGAGTGAAAGCTGAAATTTCGTTGAAAAAGGATATATGGGCACAGAGCTGGCATTGTCCTGGGGCCGTGAGCTGAATTCCAACTGCGACTGTGTACGTACGTACGTAGCCCACCTCCCTATCTGTCTGCTCGTCTGCCATCTTGGCTTCTACATACAGACTTTTCCCTCTTCCTTTTTCTCTCAGCCTTTTTCTGTAAAATGGCGTGGCAATGTGGAAAAAAAGAAGGAAAAAAGGAAAAATGCTGAAAAATTATTGATTTTTTTCTTGCGGGAGGAGTCCTCTTTTATCCGCCAGCTATCTTGGCCTTAAAGACAGCGTTGCCAAACTAAATTCCAGTCCAGCTCCGTGCAGCTGTCAGGGATCGGAGTCGAGAGGAGTTCGTAGCTGTCAAATTGTGATTCACTCTTATTTATTCATCATTTCTGGTAGTTGTGACACCGCGTCAGGATGCCAGGCCATCATTTTTACCACACATTTTTAATATTCATACAAAACACATGTCACAGGCAGACAGGCAGAAGTCGAAAGACCAATCAGAAAAACTTTCCGAAACGTTACCCAACACAACTGACATGTCACGCGGCTCAAGCGGACAAAAAACAAGTAAACAATTCCATCAAATGTACAAGTTTTTCGATTAAACACAAAAACTAAATGGGAAACTTTCGAAGGTGACAGGCAAGTGACAATTCTGCTATTGTCTTCATTACGAGTTCATTGATAGTTGTTTCTAAATTAAAGAAACCTAAGCCATATAAGAACTTTATAAATATAGAGTACAATGATCGTTATGTCATTAGCCGCTTTTCCATAAAGCTCTTCTATTTAAAAGCTTGTTTTAAATATTCATACCTCCGTAAATTTATTTGCTGCAATAAATATATATTATTCCTTGGAATATTATCTTAAAAATTCACATTCCTCACAATTCCTTTCTCAAAAACCATAACCTTCTTTTAAATCGAAATAAACGCAATGGAATGTCTTCAAAACTGGGCCAGGTACTGCATTACTTCCTCATTAAATTTAATAATTTTCATCTTTTCTCTCGCCGCTCTCATCTTTCGCCAGTGCAATTTATTCTTTTTTTCTGGTTTTTTAGAGTTCCTCGCTTTCAACACTCTTTAAAATAAGCGCATTAAATGCAAAGCTGCAACTTCCGATTTTTATGCGGTACCCACTAAAGAGTTTTTTTAGAGCCGAAAACCAGTTGGCGGTCTTAATTATGAGCAAATGTTGGTCAACTTATGCGATCGTTCCCTATTTTCGGACATTTCGCCCGTTTTCCTTCCCGCGATAGGCTCACTTTTCACCTCCGCTTCGTGGGCTGTGCGCGGGCCTTCAGAGGGCTCCGATCGAAATCCTATAATTATGTGCAATCAATACTTTTACAGTATCGGCTTAAAGCCGAAGCGGATGCGTATTGGCCGGGGTCTGGAGGATTGGTTATTCAATCGCGACGCGAGAGAGGCCCAGGAGTTGCTAATAAAGCGATTGGAGTCTCTTCTGCCTTCGGGGGGAAGGCGAAATAGGGGTCACTTAAAGCGGAAACCCTTATTTCCCTCTTCTTTATTGTAAATTTTCAGGTATAGTCCAGTTCTAATGCAAAATAATTGTTTATAAAATAAATTATTGCTTTTCAAAATATGTCATAAATTCGAATACAAATAATTAAAATAATTTTAAATACAAATCAGATCTTAACCAACATAACACAAAGCTAGAATTTATCCACTGGTTGTAATAAAAAATTATGTTGAATGCTAAGAAAGATCAGCAATATATACTAATGGAGAAAATATGCTATCATCCCAAAAAGCCTTATTTTTGCTTTCATAAGATAATCCAGATGAACATAATTTTTCTTACAAAAAAAAATTTACTTAATTGTACATACATTTTACACTTAGTATGTTACATGCCCGCAAATTACATGGTCAAATTGGAATAACAGATGGCGCCTTAAAATACTTGAAACATACATAAGAAACTCCATGTCAAATGTACAATCAGTTTCAAGATACTTTCTTGAATTAAATATATTTGTTTTAATAGTATCCATAACTCAGCCGCTTTAAAGGCAAATGTTCAATTGCGTTGGCTGCAAGGATAATTTAGCAAATTATTTAGAAATAAATTTTGTGAGTTTACTAACCAATTAAGTAAGTTTGAAGGTTGCCAGGCAACCTGGCTCAGAAATGTATTTTCACAACATTAAGTTGACAAGTGTCCAGGAGAGCAGGTGTGCCTTGGAAATCAGCATTAATTTAGAAATATAATCGAGATGAAATTCATTCCGCTGCATACGACGAACACGGCGATCGTGTACAAAAACTCGCTGTGTTCCTTTGCCTCTCTTATAGTCCTGGCTTTCATAGCCCTATCCGTGATGATACCCGTCCTCCTGGTCTCCCTGCTGAGTCCTTACTCTGGGATTTCGGAATCGAGGGTGCTGTATGAGCAGCCCAATGTGGAGTTCAGCTATCAGTACATATTCGTGGGCACAACGGAAGATGGCGAGCAGGAACTGGCGGTGGTGTGTAGCAGCTTCAGCGATTTGAATGCACAAATGGCTGGCTATACCAATAGCTGCAGTGCCACCAGATATTGGACAGAGGATGTGGACTATGACACGGTAACGGATCGGGCGCATTTTCAGCTGGAGCTGCAGGATCTGACCGCTCGCCTAGTGAGCTTCAATCTGCTGGTCTTCTTTGAGGCTCAGCTCCAGCACAAGTGTGATCTGTCACCGCCATCCGTGCTGGCCCATCAGCTCCAGATTCCCCTGGCCACTCGCCTCAGTAATGGCCACATCCAACTGAAGGGAGAGCTGCAGCTGAAGCAGTATGTAGAGTTCACCTGCCCCTTTCCGGGACGCAACATCAAGACGCAGTTTCGACAGGTCCATGTGGACACAAATGCAAGCACGGCAGACATCGGGCAGTACAAAATGGAATCTCTGCTCGCTCAGGTGAAGGCCAATCCAGCCTATTTCCAACTGTCTGTGCAGGAGACCTACTACAGACCCAGTCCGCCGCGCTTGGAGCCCGGACTCGTCGTTGAACTGGAGCTGGATGTGCTCCAAGTGCCCGCTCGCTATCACCTCAGCATCTGGGAACGACTCGGCCAATTCTGGTTGTACTTCGCCTCCTTCTTTGGCATCTCGTTTTACATCATGAACAAGCTGAAGGACTTTCTCTTCGGCCGCCACATCCTGCGGTCGTGGGAGATCATACCCTGGAAGAAACTCTACTGACACGAGTCCGGTGCCATTCTGGAGATGGACAACTTCTCGATTGGCGAGTGATGCGACGGCGGATGATATTGCAAATTCATTGTCAGTCAAATAATAAATATAACAAATGTACAGAAAATTTAAGTGCAGAGCAGAGGATTGTTGGGATCCCTTATTTCTCTTGGCTATTGGACATCATGGCCAGGTTGCCAAAGGAAGGTGCAGCAGACGCGGGCTCGGGAACGGGATCAAAGGCGCGGTTGTCCTCCAGGATAATGGTGGTGTGGGGATAGTGATCCAATTGCACGAATAAGTAGCGATACTCCAGTTTGCCACAGCTAGACTAAAGGGAGATAGAAAGCATATAACAGACGTCCCCTTAGCTGTAATCATGCCTACCCTCCTGGACTCCAGTTGAACCGTCGCCTTGTTCCTCAGTCCCTGCACATAGAATTGCATCCTCATGTGCGGCCTGCCATGGCGCTCGTAGCTGGAGTGGGCCACATGCTGCCGGCGTCCGCGGCGCGAAGTCTCGCCAAATCCCTTGATGGGCGCACCGATTGCATCCTGCACCCGCGGATCGTCAACCACGCGGCTTAAGGCATCAGCGTATATATTGTTGGGACTCTCGCTGGAGAAGAGCTCCCGGAATATGGCGAAGAACATCACGCAGGTGACACCCAAGCCGGCCACTATAATCGCCGTATAGCTGGCCGTTTTCGTGTTCTCTTTGATCTTCTCGCCGATAGGACGCACATCTGTGGAGACCTGGGCATTATCCTGCGACTGTTGCAGTGCCCCGCCGCCACGACCTCCTGCATAAGTAATGTAATCAGTAAGTTAATTATCGTGGGATATACTCTTCGTAAGTGATGTACAAACCCCGCATCTCCTCCTGACGCAATTGCGCGCTCCAATGAATCGCCGACGCGCATTTAAGCCGGTTGCTGGACAGCAGCTTTTGTCGATGGCAGACTAAATTGCGCAATAAAGCTAATCGTGACATTACTTCAGTCCCAATTCAATTACCGAAAACAAATAAATGCACTTTATGAAAAAAATAGTTTTCATCAGCTGTTTAGAGATGCGGAAAAAATAATATCGATACTATCGGTTAAGCATCGATTCCGCTAAATTCCGATAAGTTCCACCACTAAGAATAAAGCGATTGACGTTACGCTCAAACCGGTTAACGGTTAATAAGCCTATTTTTAATCTCTCGATATTAATAAAAAAAGAAAAAACGACTATTTTCTAAAAGAAAATTGTTTTTTTGCAGCCTTAGCTGCGATTACAACGGTCCTAAGAACCGAGCAAAAAGAGGAACTTGATTTTAAATTAACATATTTGGTTTAATATGCTATAATATGTACATATGTAAAAAACTGTGGTTAACATAATCAATACGAGGAACCATATCATTTTGAGATTATTTTTACGAATGATTGAACTTTCTAAAAGAGTTAATCTTTGTGAATCTGCTGATGTCGTTTAAGGGATGCCTTTCGTGAAAAGGACCTTTGGCAATACGAACAACTGTGAGGTCGTTCTCCTGTGTGGCTTCGGATGTGATCCTGAAGATTGTGTTTTAGTGAAAAAGACTTATCGCAGTGAGAACACTTGTAAGGTCGTTCTCCTGTGTGGGTTCGGATGTGTAGCTGAAGATCTCGGCTTTGGGAAAAAGACTTCTGGCAATAAGAGCACTTGTGAGGACGATCTCCTGTGTGGATTCGGATGTGATTCAGAAGAATCCCGTTTTGTGAAAAAGACTTCTGGCAATGGGTACACTTGTAAGGCCGTTCTCCTGTGTGGGTTCGGATGTGATCCTGAAGACGTCCGTTTTGTGAAAAAGACTTCTCGCAGTAAGAACACTTGAAAAGCCGTTCTTCAGTGTGGGTTCGGATGTGTAGCTGAAGATCTTGGTCTTGTGAAAAGGACTTCGAGCAATGGGAACATTTGTGAGGTCGGTCTGTGTGGATTCGGATGTGTTGCTTAAGAACAGAGCTTTGTGAAAAAGACTTCTGGCAATGGGAACACTTGTAAGGTCTCTCTCCAGTGTGGATTCGTATGTGTTGCTGGAGGTTGGATTTTTGTGAAAAAGACTTCTGGCAGTGGGAACACTTGAAAGGTCGTTCTCCGGTGTGGGTTCGGAGGTGTTTCTGAAGAATTTCGTTTCCTGAAAAGGACTTATCGCAATGGGGACAATCATAAGGTCGTTCCTCTGTGTGGGTTCGGATGTGTTGCTCCAGGTTGGGCTTTTGTGAAAAAGATTTATGACATTCGGAACACTTGTATGGTCGCTCCCCTGAATGGGTTCGGATGTGTTTTTGCAGAGTTCCGTTTTGTGAAAAAGACTTCTGACAAAGGGAGCACTTGTAGGGTCGTTCTCCTGTGTGGGTTCGCATGTGATCCTGAAGAGAGTTTTTTAGAGAAAAAGACATCGGGCATTGAGTACACTTGAAAGGCCGTTCTCCTGTGTGGGTTCGGATGTGTTGCTTAAGAACTCCGCTTCGTGAGAAAGACATCTGGCAATAGGAACACTTGTATGGTCGTTCTCCTGTGTGGTTTCGGAAGTGTATCTTAAGACTTTCGAATCGTGAAAAATACTTTGGGCAATGGGAACATTTGTATCGATGTTGAATATCGGTTGGAAGGCGTTCCGCCTTATCCCCATGATCCATAGTATAATGCTGATCATCTCCTTGACAATAGTCTTTAAATTCCTCACTTTTTACTTGAAAGTCGACTTCATAGTCGGAAATATGGAGGGGATCTTCTTCAAATACGTCTTCTTCAATTGGCTCGTTCTTCACTTGACCATGGAACTCATCTTTCTCTAGCGAATCTTCTCCGATTTCATCCTTTCTACTTCCCGAGTCAGATTTTTCACAGTCTTCTTCATTCAGTAGGTCCTGCTCTTCCTTGAAATCCTTTTCAATCTGGCAATAGACCCGGTTGCTCGTCTCGTATAGTTGTTTTATCTCATATGCATTTGTCGCATCCAGCTTACATGGTGAGCAAATGGTTTTGGGCAACGCATCCTCTCTAGAAACACGAAAGCCAGTACACTGGGAAATCATATCAGCAATAGAAATTCTTTTATCCGGGATGCCATCAAAAATATTGGCCATAGTCTCCGACGTTTCCCGACAAACTCGACAGATTTCCCTGAAATTGCAGTATCAGAACCACATTATTTCGAAATGATATCGAGGGTTCTCGCTTACACATCCATGTTATTGGGCTTTTTAAGCGATTGCGGACAGTATACTTTATTTATTTCATTAAAAACACAATTGTTTACTTTGGTTTTTGTTGACCGCAGAATAGTGTGCCCGCATCTAGATCGGATCTAAAATCTCTCTATTACTGTTTTAATAATAAACAACGCTATATTTGTCGAGATTCTATACAAAAATACAAATGTCCAGCTGAGAAACATTTGTTGCTATATAAAGTTATAGTAGCAACACAAATACTTTTACTTTTCAAGTTATTTCGATAATAAGAAAAATAAAAGAGTATAAACCAATACCGTCTCCACGTATTGAGTCTAAATTATAGCCAGATCTCAGTAAAAATGGCCAAATTGATATATTCGCGGGTGCTGGCAACCCTATTAGTACAACCAACATCTGTTCCGGTAAGCAGTCGTCATTTTAGATCTAGAAACGTCACTTGGTGATAAAAGCAAAACCCAAATTATTCCAGAAGCGAAGCAGAAACTTAGCAATCACGTCGCTCCCAACGGTCGTCGGTCGCTTACTTAGACGCTACTACGCGGTCAGTCCCAACCCACGCAATATCATGGTGGTGACACACAACGTAAAAGGGTACGATGAGTTCTCCAAGAAGATGGAGGAGCTGGAGAACGGCAACGAGGCGGTGCACGTCCTCTTCAGCGGCGGCAAGGACGAGAACGGCCAGAGTTGGTGCCCCTACTGTGTCAAGGGTAAGATGATGTGACCCCAATGCGGTTAACCGCTGAGTATAAGCCTTCCCAATTCCCACAACTTATTTGTACGTATTGTATTGCAGCGGAGCCGGTGATACACGACGCCCTGAAGAAGGCCCCCGGCAACTCGCATTTTGTGCATGTGGATGTGGGCGAGAGGAGCTAGTAAGTAGTAATCGACACAAACATTTTTATTAAACAGCTGCGGTTGAGTTAATGGAACTTAAAATTGGTTTTAGCTAATAGTAATATAATAACTAATTAACTTCTGAAAAGTGCAAACTAAAGAAGATTGCGTTCTTTTTATATACAAATGAATGTTTTTGTTCCCAAGAAGTTTTCACCATTAGGATCCCATATTCTGCCAATAATATAAACTTCTGTTCAGTTATAACTTTCCAAATACTAAAATCAGTTCATTCTCAGTTAATTGCATTTGTGCAAATCAAAATATTTCAGAAATCGATAAATTACCACTTATGTGTTAAACATGTTTACATATATGTTTACATATTATTAGCTCTTATGATAATGAAAATATTAATACTATTTTTAACATTGACAAAAACGTAATTGGTTTAAAATTATTCTAAAATTTTATACACACTCGTTATAATCCAAACATTCAATCAGTAATCGCGTTTCAAATGCTGATCAATTAGTTGATGTGTTAATTATTCGGAGCTAGTCATTCACCCACGGCTGTTTATGATGAAATAACCACTCCAGAGCTCGTTCACACTCGAGAACATTCACGATAACAGAAAACACAATAAACAACTGGCAATAAATGACCGAGCGGGCTTGACGATGCTCTTGAGTTGTGTTTTCATGCTGACCTCCTATCAGTTAACCATTCTAAACGATAAAATAACTCTTGTATTGTTTGCAGCTGGAAGGATTTGAACTGTCCCTTCCGCAAGGATCCCAACACTCATCTGGTCTTCTTGCCCACTCTGCTGCGCTGGAAGCAGCCGCAGCGCCTGGATGGCGAACGCTGCTCCAACCAGGATCTCGTGGAGATGATGTTCGAGGACGAGGACTAAGTCGTTGTGCCTGTCGTTTATACTTATACATACATACTTATATTTTGGAACTTGAGACAAGCTGGAATACATAAGAAGCCTAAACAACACATTTAATTAAAGCGTCCCTCAGTAATTGCTCTTGTATTTCTTAATCTCCACCATCACCACATGGATGTTCGTGAGCTGGGCGCGGGCATTGGGCGTGAGAAGCTTGTGGAAGCGATGGTAGTATTGCACCAAACTGGCCAGGGCCAGCTGTAGGAGTTGGGAGCCCGTCAGCAGAGAGGGAAACGAGAGGAGCACCTCCCGGTTTAACTCCTCCAGGGATTTCTTCCAGTTGGCCGAGAAGCTGGCCACCAAGGCCAGACTTCTTCGCTCCTGCTTCCTCAGTTCATCCATCTGCTCCTTCTCGAAGAAGTGCTCGCACTCCTTCACAAACTGAATGATACCCCCGAAATGTGGGGCCAATATCTCCTCCACATATTCGGCACTGCGGGCGTTGAGTTGCTCCCTGAATGCCTCCGCCTCCTTGGAATTGTCGCGGGTGTGTTCCATTAATACACCCAATACCAAGTCGTAGTTATTGATCAGATAGATGAGTTGATCCTTTCGCGTTGGGAATATGGCAGCCATGCGGAGGATAAAGCATTCGACTTCGTTTTGGAGTTCCAGGAGCAATCGGCTAACCAGCTCATTCGGAAAGTGCTCAGAGATTCCCACGATTGCTGCACTGAATTCCGCATAGCGACGGGTTATCTGGAGAAGAATACATACATTTTATATGACAAAGCAAGTACAAGAAGAACCCTTTTTTGTCAATGAGTATTACTTACATAGTGTGGTCCCAGTTCCTTGTTAAACTTAGTGGGATCACAGTCGTGTATGCTCTGAATGTTTAGGCGGAAAACCAGCTCCAAACGTGGCCAAATAACCGATTGCAGGGAATCCCAGTATCTGTTCACAAAACAAGTTAATAGTTAGGCAATGAGACGCCCCCAAAAATTAACAACTCACTTATCCAAAGCGGGCACACAACGCTTGTGACACATTAATTGGTAGCGGAATATGAGATGGATGCACAGGAACATGGCTATGGTGTCAAAGCAGTCGTGTATGGATGTCTCCAGATTTTTCTAAATTTAAAAAACTTTTAGTATTGTTTACATTTAAAGGAATCCATGTCATACAATCATTAGAGTTAATGTTTTGCCCATGATTTGATTAAACAAATCTTGTGCTTGGCTGCCGCGGACCATGAAGAACTCGGTTACAAAAAGATACTCCCGACAGGCATTATCCACGAGGGCGTACTGCTCCGAACGAAACAGAGCTTCCACTGTGTACTGTAAGAGCAGAGTAGAAGATTAAATTAAGTTAGTTTAGAAAACACTGCATTTAAATCTTACTCTATTTTTGAGCTGTGCGTGTGGCACTATGATGGGCGCCTCTAGCTGCTGGTTAAGTATATCTCCCCTCTTGCCAATGGTGAAGATGGTGCTCTTGTGCTTCAGACTTGTGGTCTTGGAAAATAAGCCCTTGGAAGCATTGTCTTCGATGCCCATCAAATCATCTTTTGTGCAGGATTCCTCGAATTTGAGGCTCGTCAAACGGGTGGAGTAACTCTAGAACCGAAATCAGTTAAATATATAAACCTTAATTCGTTAAATCCTTCACCGCAAACCTTAAAATAACTATAGTAGATCTTGCTCATCGTATCGATGTATTCGCTGCATATTTCCTGGGCGACATGCCGCTCGTTGGACAGTATGAACTCGAAAAAGAACTTGTGCTTGAGCATAGCATTCTGGGGTATCTGATAGTTGGTCATGGGCTTTCGGAACTTGTAAATTTGCTCTAGCAGATACGATCGTATCTTGGACATGGCCTTTAGTCGGAGTTTCTGCAGCACATCGCTCACATCGCTGGTGGACTTGGACTCCTTGAAGCTGAGCTCCTTCACTAGCGATAGCTTGTGATTGAGGACATTCAATTGGTTGCTGAAATCCTTCTCGGTAACTGGAGTTTCCATGATTATATTGATCATCTCCTCGGATACAGCCATGTCCTCAATAAACTGGGACAACTGGGCCTTCACCGACTGCCGGTTGGTCAGTTGGAGGGACATGGATACGGATTTCCTTTGCAGCTGCGTGATTTCCGTGCTTATATTATTCAAAACGCTCTGGAAGCTCATCAACATATTCTCCATTCGTTCCAAGACATCGTCGCAATCGTTTATCTGGTTGTGCAGGTTGGCTATATTCTGCGATTCGGCTATATAGTCTGGATTGCGAGAGATATATCATAAGAATTATGTTTACATATGGAATATATGTATGTATTTACCCTCAATAGACTTGTTCTCCACCTCCTTAAACTCCTTTTCAATCTGTCGCGAATACTGGCGCAGATCTGAGGTGTTTTTGAGGATTTCCCTCACCTCCTCGTTGTCCAGCTGTTCCGTCATCTGTGGCGTCGTCACCTCGGCCATTGTAATGCAAATTTAATGCAGTTTTCCAAATTGTTTTTCTTAATTTCCCTTAGCTAAGTATGTCATCAAAACCGAGCAACCTGGAGTCAAACAGCTGTTTATGTTATCGGTATGTGCAAGCTCTTTCGTGAGTGCCCTGCCCCTTAACGGTAAATGTCAGCATTGTCATAATAGCTATGTAGATAGATATTGAATTTTGAATTTAGAAAAAATTAGTGATAAGTTTCATTTGATGATAAGAGGGTGCTTTGCCTGTGTTGTTGTTCATAATGTTAAATTTATATACATATAATAGCTAGCTACTTTTTAACCGATAGTTACAAATAGCTAAAAACATCTTTAGCTATTTTTGCCACAATCTTGCGGCTATAAATTCCCCCACGTTTGCAAATAAACAGCTGTGAGCGGGGTATCGGTATCGATACCGAGAGTGTGTCGGAAATAGAAGTTTACGCGTTCTAGCGCAGAAAAAAGGGAAACACCAAGGCGGAGAAGGGAAAAGAACAGAGAAAAGCAGGTTATCCAATTCAGGCGGAAGAGCTGATAGCCAAAAGAGCGACACCGACACCGACGGCGACGAACATGACCAGTTTCCGCAAGCGCACCGTGCAGAAGCCTATCCGAGGCACCCGCACCTCCCCGCACACGGCGCAAGTGATCACCTCCAGCGGTAATCCTTACTTGGACGTGGTCATTGGCGGCGGCCTGCCCATGGGTTCCATCTGTTTGATCGAGGAGGACCGCTTCATGACGCACGCCAAGGTGCTGGCCAAGTACTTCCTGGCTGAGGGCGTGCTCTCCAAGCAGGAGATTTTTCTGGGCAGCCTCGATGACATCCCGGCGGAGATGCTGCGCCGCTTGCCGCGTCCGCTGACCGATCTGGAGACGGAGGTTGAGCAGCGCGAGGAGCAGGCGGGAGGTGGTGGCAGCGGCGCAGGCGAGAATGGGTTGCGGATTGCCTGGCGCTACAACGATCTGCCGCTGGTGAATTCCGAGCATGCCACTGCCAAGATCGGACACCACTTCAATCTGATGGAGCAGATGGACTCGATGATCCTATACTATGCCAACACCACCATGTGGGACGACAGCCACAAGGAGCCGGACATTGTCATTGCCGAGGAGTTCTCCAAGAGCTGCTCCCCGTCGCTGGAGCAGCAGCCGACAGAGGATGCACCACCCATTCCCACCCTTGCCGGAGATGAGACCGGCGCCGCTCCCGAGGAAAAGGCCCCGCCCCAGGAGGATGGCATCAGCGCTAACAACAACAACAACATTAACAATAACAACACCAACAGCGTCGCTACCAACACCCCCAGCACAAAGACCGACGGCATCCAGCAGAAGCCGCAAGTTTTCCACAATCCGAGATACGTTGGCCTGCTGCTGGCAATTCAGCAGCTGCTTCGCGACGAGAGCTTCGTGGCCGGAACCAAGAAGAACCTTTGCCGCGTATGCCTGACCTCGCTGGGGTCACCTTTGTGGTACGACGAACACTTCGGCGAGGACTTGATCAAGTTCCTCACCCTGCTGATGGCCAGCGTCCGGAACTGCAACTCGGTGTGTCTGATTACGATGCCCATGCACTTGATTGCCAAGTACGACGCCAGCCTAGTGCCCAAGATCCGGCAGCTGGTGGACTATGCCATCGAGCTGGAGTCCTTTGCCGGATCCGAGCGAGAGACGCACCCGGCCTTCAAGGAGTACAGTGGACTGCTCCACCTGCACAAGATGTCGGCGCTGAACACGTTGGCCGTTCATATGCCGGACACCACGGATCTGGCCTTCAAGTTGCGACGCAAAAAGTTCATCATTGAGAAGTTCCACCTGCCGCCGGAGCTACAGGAGACGCCCAAGCCGGATAACTGCAATTCCGGCCACCTCCTGAGCAATTCCAATGCCACGGCCTCGCTGGATTTCTAGCTGTCAGCGAAATTAGAAACTAAGTGCGCGTATGTAACCACGAAGAAACAACCACTAAATTGCATAATAATAAGCCAAGTAAATGCATTAATATATCAGCCCTGATTTTGTACCACTTTTGAAAACCAACCGCTCTTCTCCACTTCTGATTTATCGTCTATCGATTGTTTTACAGCTGACTGGCTATCGCTTCTTAGTCGCGGGGAGGATGTAAACATGTCCGAGTTGAATTCCATTTTCAGTGATTTAAAAGTGAACTATGTGCCGCAGCTGCAGTGGGTGGACGTGGAGGAGTGGCTGTACGGCGAGGATGCTGACGAGGATATCCTGAAGCAGCGGGCGCACAAGTTTTGGTCGCTGGCCATGTGCAAGCAAGACCTGCGGCAGCAGGAGACACAGTTACAGTTGCTCCGCGATTTGGCGGGAGTTATACGCTCCATGCGGGATGAGAGCCAGGCCAGCTACAGCAACACTCACGATAACTGGGCAAACATCATCGGAGTGTCGCCAGCAAATGCATATCTCTCGTATATATACTCTCTCGTAAGCCTAAGCATTCCGCCGGAGCATGTGCAACAGGCAGCACCGCAGGTCCTCAACGAAAACCTCAACCTGCAGCTCTCCCTGAATGCAGTGAGCACCTATCTCCTCACTCTAACCATTCCTGGGGCCAAGAGCTACGGCGTCTTCGACGAGGATGTGATCGAGCAGGTCCTGAAGATCTTCAAGCTGCTGGAACAGAATGCCAACCGGAGTCTTCGGGCGAACACCATCTGGATGTTCTTCCTGACCATCTGCGATGACCTGAAGCTGGTCTTTCGCTATGTCCATTTCAAGGAGCACCTCAAGCCGCGCGACAAGATCATTCGCTGCCTCATGGAGATTCTCTACATGAACTTCAAGCTCGGCTATCAGAATTCCTGTGAGTAGATAAAACTTTTGCTTAATTATAGCATGATAATTATATATATAATTATATATGCGCTTTTATCTACCTTTAGTATTTTAGTATAAATTAATAATAGAAAATTGTTTTTAAAAAAATCCGAAAAATCGAATATCAGACACTCGATAGTTTTTAAGTTTATTATTGCCGCACAGCTGTTATAGCATGGTGTGTAGACACTGACGCTCTCCGATTGCTTTTGCAAGATTACACAAACAAGTTTAATTAAATGAAAATATCTAAAAGTTAGCGCGTAAATATAACAAATAAATAGCTGATCATGCTGCGCAGCCTCTCCGCCCTTCGCGGGCAGTGCCAGCAACTGCTCAGGAGCTCCATCCCGCACCAAAACGTACAAAAGTCACAAAAATTTTTGCGCATGAAGTCCACGAATTCGCCGGAGGAAGCTGCACGGAAACTGCGAGCAAAATCGACACTATACTATATAACAGCCGGCGGAGTGCTGATCGTCGGACTAAGCTACGCGGCCGTGCCTCTGTATAGCATCTTTTGCCAGGCATATAGCTACGGCGGAACCACATCCCAGGGTCACGATGCCGAGAAGGTAGAGCACATGCAAAAGGTGCAGGATCGGGTGCTGAAAATCCGTTTCAACGCGGATATCGGCTCCTCCATGCGCTGGAACTTCAAGCCGCAACAGTACGAGATAAAGGTTGCGCCCGGCGAAACAGCGCTGGCCTTTTACACGGCCCGGAATCCCACGGACAAGCCAGTAATCGGCATTAGCACCTACAACGTGATTCCCTTTGAGGCGGGCGCCTACTTTAACAAAATTCAATGCTTCTGCTTCGAGGAGCAGCAACTCAATCCGCACGAGGAGGTCGATATGCCCGTTTTCTTCTACATTGATCCAGAAATTACGGCCGATCCGGCTTTGGAGTACTGCGACACCATCACCCTGTCCTACACGTTCTTCGAAGCCAAGGAGGGCCTCAAACTGAACTTCCCCACCTACGTGAAGCCCCATGCGGCGACTGCGTAGAAATGCCTGTTCTGAAGATCATGATTTTGAAGCAATAAATGTTTGTTTTGTATATATTATGAAAAATAATCTAAGGATTCTTTGGAGGATCTTAAACGATTTTTAAAAATAATTTAGAAACTCGATAAATGGCTTGGTAAAGTCAAATTTTTTAAACCAAAACAAATCGATAACTCGTGAAGCCGCTTTACGTTTGAGAGCTACAACAGCTGATGCAGTTTGAGAGGCATCGCATTCAGCATCTGGAGCTGGAAAAGGAGGCGAACGCGAGTTTATTAATAGATAACGCTGATTCTCCGGCATCAAGCACGCATAGCGGTCGCTTCCGCTACGTCTGATAGTTCGTTTTGACCCCTTTAACCCGCGATGTACTGAACTAAATGACGTGGCCGCCATGAACACGCGACAAGTGATTCTAGGACTGCTCCTGGCGAGCGCCTTTGTTTGCATTTCGGCATTGGTGGAGAATGAGGAGCAGGCGGAGGATAACCATGTGCCGCCGACCATACTGATTGCTCTGCTGGTGCGCAACAAGGCACACACGTTGCCCATGTTCCTGAGCTATCTGGAGCAACAGGATTACCCGAAGCACAGGATTGCCTTTTGGTAGGGTAAATTACACACCCAGAACTCAAACTTATTAATTTCCGGAACATCTCAGGTTGCGCTGCGATCACAGCAATGATAGCAGCTTAGATCTGCTCCAGAAATGGCTGGATAACACGGGAGAGCTCTATCACAGCGTAAACTACGTCTTGGAGCCGGCTGAGCAGAATTACTTTAACGAGAGCTCACCGTACGAGTGGCCTGCATCGCGTTTCAAACATTTGATCTCCCTGAAAGAGGAGGCCTTCGGATATGCTCGCGATATATGGGCTGACTTTGTGTTTTTCCTCGACGCCGATGTCTTCCTCACCTCCAAAGAGGCTCTAAGAACGCTCACCCGTCTCCGCTTACCCATTGTGGCTCCCATGCTGCTCTCTGAGAGCCTTTACTCAAATTTCTGGTGTGGTATGACAGAGGAGTACTACTACAAGCGCACGGATGAGTACAAGGAGATCTATCACGAGAAGAAAAAAGGCACCTTCCCCGTTCCCATGGTACACACGGCTGTGATGGTGGACATGAACTACAGAGGCGTAAGGAACATCACATTCGACCGGAATAAGCTGCTGGAAATGCAGCGGAGTAGGCAACAGGAGCCGCTCTACGAGGGACCAGCGGATGATATCATAGTGTTTGCCATATCCGCCAATAGTTCGGGAATTCCGCTGCATATCTGCAACGACATCCACTTTGGTTATATCCTGCAACCCTTGGAGCCGGGCGATTCCTTGGATAATGATATCCAGCAGCTGGTGAATATCAGGAGCGCCATGGTCAACGATCTGGGTGCTGTGCCTCCGGTGCTGGACTACTTCAAGGAGTTGGTGAAGAAGCCAAAGAAATCAAAGCTCTCCTTGGATCGCATATTTATGATCAATCTGAAAAGGCGTCCCGAGCGGCGTGAGAAGATGGAACAGCTATTTGCGGAGCTGGGAATCGAGGCGGAGTACTTCGAGGCTGTCGATGGCAAGGAATTAACCGAAGATCGACTAACGGAGATGGGCGTTCGCTTTCTGCCTGGATACGAGGATCCCTATCAACATCGAGCTATGACAATGGGGGAGATTGGCTGCTTTCTCAGTCACTACAGCATCTGGGTGACTATGGTGCGGAAGGAATTAAAGGAGGTGCTCATCCTGGAAGATGATATTCGCTTTGAGCCGTACTTCCGGAACAATGCCGTCCGGGTTCTTAATCAGGCCAGGAGCGTTGTGGAGTACGATCTCATTTACTTCGGTCGCAAGCGCTTAAAGGAGGAGAGCGAACCGTGGGTAACAGATGCTGATAGCCTTGTCCATGCCGGCTACTCCTACTGGACCTTGGGCTACGTTCTGTCCCTGCAAGGTGCCCTCAAACTGCTGGCAGCCAAACCGCTGGAAAAACTCATACCTGTTGACGAGTTCCTGCCTTTGATGTTCGATCGTCATCCGAACAAAACCTGGACCGAAGCCTTCCACAAACGGAATCTCCTGGCTTTCAGTGCCGCTCCTCTTCTACTTTATCCCATTTACTATACCGGGGATTCGGGTTACATTTCGGATACCGAGGACTCGCAGCAAATCAATGTGGATAGTGACGAGGGAGAAGCTCGTTTGAAGAGCGATCGGGAGCAAGATTTCGCCCATAATGAGGAGGAGAAAGAATGCGTCATCGACCAACAGCAACCAAAGCTGGGCGAGAGTTTGACCAAGAGCCACCAGGAGCTCTAAATTCCATGTCAAATTTTGTACTTTACTAAGTTAGGGATAATTTTGCCAAATGCCAAATGTGCCTTCAATCCAAACCCAAATCCACCAAACTAATTATCGAATAACGAATGTTAATTAGATGTAAGCTTAAGTTCCTTTGTCTAAGTATTTTGTGCAATGTTTTTATTGGTTTATTGTGTAAAAAAGGTTCCTAAATTAGAAATATTGGTTTCTATAAGTGTAGAGTTCAAAGTCCTGGCAGAAATACGTCGCTTAGTACTTGTTTTTAGGCTCCCACCTTGAAGTTCGGATCCCAGCCAGGTTTTAAGTTCCAAAATACAAATCTCAACATTGTATCTCAAATTTGAACAAAATATCCATCGTTTCTGTTGATGTTTAACTTCATTCTTTCAAATATCATGCATATCAGCATCAAGGCTTAAAGTAAGTCATAACATACTTCATACGTCATTCGTAATCAACCAATTGCACAACCTATTAGACCAATGCGAACATTATCTTAAAGATTATAGCTAGTATATATGCCACTGACATAGAAATTAAGTAGGTTTTAAACCCTTGATATAAACTTGCTTTATTCCTCTGTAAACTGTAAACTCTTAAGATATAATTTCCCCTTATTTTCAACCATTTATTTATTGTCTCCGAATCAATCTACTGACCCATCGCTCCCCGCATGAACAAGTTCTTGATGGGCGGCAGATTCTGCGTCAGCTGAAGTCCCAGACTCCTGAGCAAAACCACCGGACTGAACTGCGTGGAGTAGAGCGTGTGGAGTCCGTGCACGCCCAGCATAATGGGCACATTCTTAGTCAGACACTTTCGCTCGTAATTCACGAGATGCTGCTTGTCGCCCAGCTTGAATCCTGCATAAGCTCCGGCTGCCAGGGATTCCACGAGATACCTCACATCGCTGAAGCCCAGATTTACTCCTTGACCGGCCAGAGGATGCACTCGATGGGCGGCATCTCCCACGAGAGCTGCTCCACTGCAAACGTAAGAGGAGGCGTGCAGGAATCCAAGGGGAAAGGTGGCACGCGACTTATCTTGAACGCCACAAACTCTTGGCGGATACTGCACTTGGTGCTGGCTGGCGTTGTGCCCAAAAAGGGAGTTCAGTGCCTGCACAGCCTTGTCTGCCAGCTCCACTCGCGGATACTGGCGACAGAAGGCTTCGTTGAGGGCATCTACGAAATCACCTGGTGACAGCGACTGCAACTTCTTAGCCTGCTCATTTGTTGTGCTCCAGACCAGGGAACTCAGACGGTCGGTTAAGGGCAGTAAGGCCACCGGTCCGTTGGGCAGGAATCTCTGCCAGGCTACCGAGTTATCGCAGGCGTCTTCGCCCAGCTCTAAGGTTGCAACCAGGCCCATCCTCTTGTAGTCCAGCGAGAAAACATCCACGTTCATCTCCTTACGCACCACAGAATTTGCGCCATCCGCTCCGATGAGTAGATCGCAGGAGAAGGTGCGTCCATCCTGCAGCTGAAGCTCGGAGAGAGCGGTATTGGTGTCCTTGGGCAAGCGAACGCATTGGATCCTCGCCTTGTTCAGGATCTCCACATTAGGAGCCTCTTTAACGCGCGCATAGACCGCATCCAGGATCAGATCGTTCTCAATGACGCACGCCACATCACTGGCAAAGTTGTCGTGCTGGAACTGGATCAGGGCCTCCGTGTTGGACTCCCACACCTGCATCTGCTTGACGGGCTTGTACCGGGCGGACTCGATGTGCGACCAGGCATCTATGGACTTGAACAGCTCGATGGAGTTGCTGTTGATGGCGGACACGCGATTCTGGTAGGGACCCGCTGCATCGAATCCTTTAAATTCTGGTGCTCCTTCGAGCAGCAACACTTTCTTGTCCGCCAGAGTGGCATTCTTGGCTAATGCGGCTGCCAAAGTGGTTCCAACTAGTCCGCCGCCACCAATGATTATATCAAAGTGCTCCGGAGCCGGCGACTTGCTGGACTCACATCGGTTTGTGGTCAAATTGCTGGCGGTTTTGGTGGCCAGGATGCGCAGCTGTCCTGCCGACGCCACCGTGCCATGGATCCTTAGAAAGCTCAACATGTGTGTGCTGTAACTAGCAATAGATTTTAGTGCGATTTACACAATAATTATCTTATTATCGCTTACCGTGCGTTCAAGTGTGGCCAGCGCTTTTTCGGACCAGAAGACAGGGTTGCCGAATCGGTTGATCTTTGTGGGCTGGGCACTCTGCTTTTTTCGAACGTATTTTTAAACATTAAACTCTAACTTAAATTAGAAATAAAAATGTTACGGAACTCTTCCTTCAGGTGCTCCTGCCCTCCACGCCAAGTGTTTCGAGCTTTTCGGAGAAATAGCCAATGAGCATAATGGTGATGTCTACGAGACCCTTCATTTGATCATGCGACAGACTTTTCCTATGCACGTATACACGGACAGTCCCCAGAGCATCGGTGCCGGACGTCGCGGAGGGGCCATGCAAAGCGGAGAACACATATCGGATTGGTTTATCCAGCTGATTGAGAAGTACCCAGAAATCCTAACCCGAATCCTGCATTTCTACATTGAGTGTGTGGTCTCCAATCCCATCAAGGCGGTGAGCATCTATAATTCAATCCAGAAATGTTCACAAACTAACCTCAACCTACTTGCAGTGGAAGAGCAATGATGAGAAGGTTGCCATTGGCTATGCGGCCAAATACGATCGAGTTCTCTTCGCCAAATGCAATAAGTCTAGCGCTGATTATGTCCTGGAAGCTGTCAAAGCCGACGATGCTGTGGGGATTCAAACGCGTGCCTTGGATCTGATCGAAAGGATCCTGCTGCAACAGAGCGAGGTGGAGTGGAGCATATTCCGGCACGATGTGTCCAAGGTGCCAAGAGAAGTGCCACTTCTGAGGGAGGTGATGCGATGCCTCAACGACAGGACATTCACAGTCCGAAAGAAGGCGTGCCAGGTGCTCATCCTGGCGCTTAAACAGGGCTCTCCCGTGACCACTAAAATTCTCGATGAGAGCATACGATTTGTTCAGTTTGAGGATGCGGATGTGGAGGCGCTGACAGAGCCGTCGGCGGAACAGTATGAGCTGCGATTTGAGAAGCCGGGAATAGTGCAATACGCCTTTAGTTTTGAGGGTCACGAGGAACTGGAGGCGGAGGTCAAGAAAGTGCCGCAAATGGTGTATCAGCGATTCCTGGCCGCGGATAATGGTCTCGCCCGAACCGCTGGCATTGCTCTGCTCGAAAGATTGGTGCTCATCAATCCCTTGATCATCTACAACACAAATTTCGTGAGAGAGATTTCCTTGCTCGCCGTGGATCGGCTGGCTTCGGTGAGGAAATCGGCGCTGGACATGGTGGAAACCCTGCTGGAGGCCTTTTCCAATTGCTTCGCTTTGATTTGTGTGTACTGCCGGATTTGGGCGTGTCTAATGAGCGACGAGGATGTGGCCCTGCAAAAGCTGGCTGTTCAGGTGAGAGCTCTTCTTTATCTTACATTTGCAATCCTTGTTGATCCTTGATTAATCTGTGATTCTCTCAGAGCTTCGATCGGATAGTCTTGAAGAACATTCAACCCTTGGAGTATTCCAATGAGGCCAAGCACTTTATGCCCTGGCGAATAGTCAGTACGCTGCTGGTGACTCAGCCCAGAGCTTATCTACAGGAAAGATTTGCTGTTCTGCTTGAAAGGGAAACCTTTGTCACGTAAGAAATCTAATCAATCAATCTTAATATAGAGTCTGTTTCTTACACAAATCCCTTTATTTAGACCCAAGCTGGTGAACATAGTAATCTCGCATCTATCTACATCCATGGCCACCGATGCCTGGGGATTGCTGCTGCTGCTGTCCAGCCGAATTACCAACAATATGGACGCACTGATCGGCATATTCAATGGTCTGTCCTCGTTCAACATGCAGTCGAATCAGTCGCTCGCTCTGCAGCTCATCATTGGGTGTCTGAAGAACTTCTCGAAGCCAGCGCTGAATCAGCTCTTTCAACGACTCTTGACGGCCCTAAGAACGGGTAGCATTTGGCTATCTCTCATCTCGACGGCCGTGAATCTGCTCAACCAGATCCATAATCTGTCTGTTAGTCAAGCTCCATCGATGGATTCCGAAGCGCCCGATTGGCAACTCAAATTGCTGGAGGATCTCACAAAAGAAATACAAACGAGTGCCGAAAATTTCCAAGATGAGCACATACGCCTGCAGTGTCTGTTGGGGGCCTACACGGAGATAATCGTGATGCTGCCCGTGGACGCGGACAATAGGATTGTGGATTTCGTTTTCAAGTACCTGCAGGAGTGCACCAAACTGAGTGAATCCCAATTCGATACGGAAAACGAGCGCATGACCAACTGGATGATTGTGATAGCCGGACGCTTGAGCCTGAGGGACAGTCGCTTGGCCAACCGCGCGTCGAAGCTCTACCGCATCATACTAACCAAAAATGATAGGCCGCAGATAATCAATACCACTCTGGTGGTATTGAACGATCTGGGCAAGAAGCACCCATCGATTTTGGAGAGCAACTTCCAGTGCATTTTGGCCAAACTGCATTCAAAGTTTGCCATGACCCGAGTACGCACATTCCGATGCGTGAAGGATATCATCCTTTCTGGAAATATCAAGCTGAAGGGTCCAATTCTTATATCCATGCTGGCATCTCTGGTGGACGAAAATGCCGAGGTGGCCCGAGAGGCAGATGCCTTCTTCATTCGCTACAGGAGATTGTACCAGAAGCAGCTGTTTGACCATTGCCTCAAGGAGTGTCCCTTTGACTTGAATGGTCTGGCTAGCTTGCGCGGGGTAAGAACGGATGCCAATTACAAATCTCCGCTGAAGGGTTCGGAAATGTTAAAAAATCGTCGGCTGCTCTATAATCACATAATGTCCTCGATGGAAGAGAATACGCTGTTGCTATACTTTGGACAACTCAAGCTGTTGGCAGGTGCGTCATAAGTCATAAGGTTCCTTTATTTCAGATGAAAATCCAACCATCCCGGTCTATTTTCTAGAGAAAACCAAGGATGAAGCCTTCGTTAATACTCCTGGTGCCCTGGCAGTGGTTCAAGATATGCTCTTTATCATGCGTCGTATTTGTTTTCGCACCAAAAGCAAGAGCAAAGAAAAGAGCACTCGGGGCGAAGGCGATCAAAGCGACGATGGGGACGATCAGCCAATGGAGGCGCCGCCACCCAACCCAGCAGCTAGTACTTCAACAGGTCAGGGATCGGGCAGGGGACGAGCACGAAAGTCGGACTCGTTGGAGGAACCTGTAAGTTATTGTTGAGATTTACCTTAAGCAAGTCTTTCCAACTACATTTCGTCTTCCCTGCAGCTCAAGCAATTGGAACGTTGCCTTCGCTACGTCGAGGAAACCCATCGTAACCTCAAGTCCGTAATGAATGCCGAGCTAATGGAGTCTTTCGACAATTTCTGTCGCGCTCTGGCAATGAGATTTCCCCATTATATAGACTTTGCACAGCCGGCACACTTTTGGCGGAGGTTCCGATCCGGAAAAACTTCAAAGGAAGGCAGAAAGAAGCGTCGACGATTAGAGGACGACGACGACGAGGACGAAGAGGTAGCTGATGAGGAAAGTGACAGTGATAATGAGATGCCGCTGGAACGGCACAAATCCACACCAGCAGCATCACGTTTAGGTCAAAGGAAAACGAGCTGCGATATGCTTGTTACGGAGCTGATCTTCCAGCCGCCCGACTGGTAGCCTACAAAAAGGATCTCCTGGCTACTCACACAAGAGACTCCAACCTAAAAGACTTTTAACAATACCTTTTCATGACTAAATCTTAGGAGCTCTGTAAATAGATTTAAATCTCGAATTATATTAGTTTAAGCCTTCTTAAAGTCAAATCTTATAATTGTAAATAGCTTTAAAAAATCAATTTAATGAAATTAATATTCCTGAGTTATTATATATTAATGATTTTTTGTAAGACCTCCTTGTAGGCGGTTTGGAATTCAGTTAGGACAATTCGGCCCACCTGTATATGGTTTAATCCCAGCTGCTCAGCCTCAATGCCCTGGATGAGGACGCATTCCAGTAGTGCTTCATTGATTTTCTGCACAAAGAGATTGTGGGTTTTGTGGAATTCCGGATCCACTGGCTCTGTAGACTCTGGCTCCACTTCAGGCGGCAGAGCCATGGCAGGATCGGTGGTAGTCGGCTCAACCTCAACGGTTTCATTGGCCACCGGTGGCGTCAATTGCTGCGACAGCGCTTGTGGGACGACCACATTAAAAGATTCCGGAGCCATTCGAATGATATTAAACGGTGCAAGGGACGGTTGCTGGACCGGCACAATGGTGGCAATGGGTGTGGAGCTGGGGCCCGGCGGAACGTGGACATTGATACCCTCTTTGGCAGCCGCTGCCGCTGCCTTGGCGCTGAGGGCAGCCGCTCGATCCCTTTTTACAGCACTGGAGTTCCTGGCCGGAGTGCGAGGCTCCACAGCCATACGCTCCTCAGTGTTTCGACAACCTGATGAGATGGGAGTCCTTAAGCTGTGACTTCGATTGGATATGGAATTTAACTCACCGACGCAGCGACAAAACTGGGTACACACCATCATGGATTGATAGCAATCGCAGTAGTTTTTGATGCATTGCGACCGCTTGCAACAGCATCCTTTAACTGATGGTTGGCTTCGGCCCTTGCCCTTGCCTTGTGCTCTTTTTGGGGTTTGAGACATGTCCCTAGAAGATATTTTTCAACAATTAATTCCTATACAATTCGCGTTCTGACAGTCAGTTTGACAGCTTTCAGTTTCTGTCAAAATCGGGCAGAATAAAGTCACCCAGTGTTGGAAAAGTAATTAGTAAAAATACTAATTAAAACAACTTCTGTTTTGGCACTAAACTATTAAAGCTTAGAGAAATTATTCATATATTATTCATGTACTGGTAATAAAGTTAAAATTTTTCAAGTACCAATTGATCAACAAGTGTTTAAGTTTAGTTTATATCCGTTATAACATACGATAATTTCTTTGGTGTCTACATAATATGGCATGGCATTAAGTTATGATATATTGTTCTCCTCTATATTTACTACAATAATTGAAAGCTATAGATTATAGATTTAATAATAAAAAAGTACGTCTGGCTCTAGAATTACTCATTTTAATTGATATCAATTTTAATTGCTTTCTTTTCGTTCTATTTTAGATTTCGTCGAGAGATTTTTGTAAGAAGTGAACGAGTTTTTTAATGTTTTCCAACAGCTCTTTCAGATCAAACAGAATTTCTTGCAAAGAAACCCGACGTTATGATGATTATCAAAATTATTCATTTGATTTTTCGAATTATTCGGAATTTTTATAAAATATCACTATCAAAAAACGATATATATCTATATATAGTTAGTGTATATATATGTGTAGCAGAAGACTCTGGTTAACCGTAGAAAGTAATTGTATGTGGCCTGCAATTGTTGCTATTGCTTCTCTAAAGTAACTAGGATTATCTCCTCCGTTCTGGAAGTTTGAAGCGCGTACTTGCGCCTAGCAAATTGTCCCATTTAGCAGCTCGTAGCAGTTTTGGGGCGATGCCGGAGCAGCTGCTGCCGCCGCCTCCTGACGCGTCTTCAGAAAATTGCCAACCCAGTGGGCCGTGAGATCGAGATATTTGGTGCGGGAGCCAGGATTGTAGTCCAGGAATCCGGCGCGGGGCATAACCTCCTCGATTTGGCTGCCGTCGGGCCAGTTATTGTAGCTGGCAATGTTTATGAAGCCGACATGGTTCAGAATGGCCGTTCGCCAAGCCACTCCATAGTACTAAAAAGAAAGGTCCATTATGTTGAATTCTTGCTACTCCGTCAGCTACGTGCTTTTCCAGGTTCTAGAGAGAACCACCCACTCACCCTGCCATTACTGCGATGCCTCTGTATGTCACCATGTCGCGGAAACTTGTTTCTCTCCGCAAATCCTGGACCCACTGTGGGTACGAATAGCATCTTATACGATAATGCAAACGACTTCAGATACGACCAGTTCTTCCAGGTGCTGGCGAAGACAGCGCCATTGCTGGGCAGTTTACTGTAGAAGCCATCAAAACACAACCGTCGCAGGACATCCGCATGACTTTTGAGTCTTATTAAAACAAACAATAATAGTTAACAAATTTTAATAAGAAGCTATCTACGTGTAAGTTACTCACCTGATGTGTCCTATGAAGAAGGCGTCCAGAACTCTTCGCAATCCGTCCGGTTCCACCAGCGAAGGCGTTCTGCACAGCAACCTACCAAGGCTATCACTCAATTTATAGGCATTGCTCACGTAGAGCACTGGAAGGGAGACACCTCTCGACTGACTCCACACCCTGTAGAAGCCGGGAAGACTGGCATATGTGGCGATCTCCTGCAGCTGCTGGCGCACATACTCCACACTCTGATTGCCCGCTGCACTTAGTTCAAAGGTCACGCTGAGATTGTGCTGCGGCGCCAGTTCCAGTATCTGATGTATTAGCGCCGCCTCCGTCGCTTTTCCGCCTATGAAGCTCAGGATGAGCACCCCCACGCCACAGCTGCGGATGTTCTCAAAATGCTGGGAAAGCAGCGAGTTACTGGGCTTATATAGACCGAGCGCTGGATAGAAGGCTGTGTTGAGGATTTTGACTGGTCGCGGAGTTGTTAGTGGCACATCGTTTGGGTGCTCTGCAGGCGGAGGAGGTGGCTTCTTGGACTTGTACCAGGGAACTGGGGCTGTGTAGAAAATGTGGACTGCTGTGGTCACGACATCCAAAGTGGTCCTTGACTACAACAGAAAGATAAAATGATGGTAAAGATAGTAAAAACGATATGTTCAGTAAAGCTTTAACTACCGATTGTTCAGCCTCGTGGTCCCTTTGCTGCTGCTGCTTCATCAGATCCATCTTGCTCTGGATGATACGCGCCTTGATCTTCTGCTCATCGTACTTCTCCGGCACAATCACTCCGCCGAGGTCCCGTTGCGGTTGGATTAGGGATACGGGCGCCGCCAACGCTGGCTTCTCCGGCGTCTGATCCCCCCCGGGCCTATAGGCACGGGCAATGAATCGCTCGTCCAGGAGCAATTCGATGGCCGCATTGCGTCCAGTGGAGCCTAGCACTATGATGGTGATCACCAGCAGGCCGATGATGGCAAACAGGAGCAGGATCTTGACCTTACGTCGCGTTTTCACGTACTTTTTCAGCAGCATTTTCGCACGCGTGCATTTTCTCACATTGTTTTTCGCCCCCTGTTTTTCCTTTCGCCTTTCGGACAACCCCTACGACCCCCATCCCCTCTTCCTCACAATGCAGCTGCCGGAAGCTCCGAGCTATTGCGCATGTCCTGAAACGGACACACTAAACTATCAAGGGGGTTCCGGATTACCATTTCAACAGGGAAAACGGACAGAAAATCTCAGGTAGTAAAAGTAGTTATATTAATCTTTTTCCAAGTCCAATTCCATAATTAATACATACATATTCATCGACTTTTGTACGTCAACACATTGTCTGAATGATTTTTTATTTAGTTATAAAGTAGGGTTGTTATATAAAAAGAGTTGTTTGTATCTATTCGAAGTGCATGCTTCTCTGGTTCTGCTATGCACCTTCGAGCTCTAGCGTCCCTCAACTGAAAAGTAATTAGGAATTATGCAAATTAGAAATTGAAAAGACAGAAGAACTGCACTCAAACTCACTGTATGTGGACAGATCAATCTCAGCCGGCAGCTCGCTAATGTTCACATCGAATCGATCCTGTACTTCGTTGAGTATCTTGGCATCGTTCTCGTCCGAAACAAAGGTGATGGCCAGTCCCTTGGTACCAAAGCGACCGGCACGGGCCACGCGATGCAAGTAGGTGTCGGAATCCTCGGGCATATCGTAATTGAACACAATGTTCACGCGCTCAATGTCCATGCCGCGACCAAACAGATTGGTGGCCACCAAAATGCGCTTCTGGAAATCCTTGAACTGCTGGTAACGGTTTAGACGCTCCTCCTGGTTCATGCCGCGATGAATGCCGATGGCGGGGAAGTTCTGTTCCGTCAGTAGCTGGGCCAAAGCCGTACAGCGCTGCACAGACTTGACGAAAATAACCACCTAAAATTTAATGACGAGTTATCGTAGGCCCTTGAAAGCGTTTGAATTCATTGAATTACCTGATTGAACTCCAGCACATCGAGCAGTTCAAAAAGCTTCTTGTTCTTCTCGTTCTCCTTCAGGTTGACATAATGCTGCTGAAGTCCGTGCAGAGTCAGCTTGGCCTCATCGTCTACGTACACCTCCATGGGCTAGATATCGGAAATAGAATGGGGGCGCATATTAAAGGGAACAGTTAGAAGGGGAAAACTGGAATCGAACTAAGTCTAGGCTCGCCTCGGAACATACAACAATATGTTTAGAATTTTCTACATACGGCCACGCTACCACCACATCTCATCATCAACTAGACTCTCTGAACTGCTCATGAGGATCGACGATCGACAAACCCTCGGAAAGTGTGCGTATACAGGTGAGCGGCATGGCATATAGCATCGCATTCGTTTAGGATTCACTTTGCCTCAGCGGCGGACAGTCGGGTCGGCGACGTCGTTTTTTCCTGCTTTTCGTTGATTTATTTTCTGATTAGGTATTTCGAACGTTTCGGCGGTTTGTTAAATCATTTTGACTTGGATTGATTGGTTCAGCGATTATAAGTAGTTAATGCTTTCGCTACGATTTATTTTCACGCGATTAACCATTTAGAAAATGGTGTCTGGCAGTCATCAACTAACACGTTTTCGATTCCGGTTATGCTCGCAGAGCACTGGACGTTTTGGGTTTACACGATTAACCATTTGCAAGATGGTGGTTGCCTTATTACATGGGAATTGAGGTCGATAAATCGACATCGGGTGGTGACGATAACAAAATAATGACTAATTGTCGTGATAGCGGTGGATGCGAGGTGGAGAAGTACGAGCATTTTGGTTATAAACACGTTGATATTTACATCTTGCATGAACTTTTTGCAAACGGGACGAATGTCCTTGCTCAATGTGGCAGAGAACATCATCACTTGCTTTCCGTGCGGTGTACTACGGAAAATCTCTTGAACGTCACGACGCATATCTAAAATTATAAATTTTGGGAATTAGAGCTACTTTTTCATGGGTTTCGGGGTTTTAGGAAACCTACCCAGCTGCTCCAGCATCTTGTCGCACTCGTCCAGAACAAAGTGCTTCAAATTCTTCAGATTAAGTTTCTTGTTGCGAATCAAAGCCAGAATTCGGCCAGGGGTTCCCACAACAATGTGGGGAGTACCGCTCTTGAGAGTCTCTTCGTCCTTTTGAATGGCAAGTCCACCAAAGAAGACGGCCACCTACAAAAATATCGAAAGATAATTGTGTTAGTTGATTGAGTTTTATATAACATATTCCATATTTCAATATTTTTATATAGAAAAACTAATATTAGATACAATACTAGTTTCCCTACAAGTTATATTCAAGTTATCCCTCATATAATCCGATACTTACCTTGACTGTTGGCATATACTTGGAGAAGCGCTCATACTCTTTGCTGATCTGGAAGGCCAGCTCGCGGGTGTGACACATGACCAGGACGTGGCAGGTGTTGTTGTCCGACGGCTCCAGCTGCTGGAGTGTGGCCAGCACGAAGACAGCCGTCTTACCCATACCGGACTTGGCCTGGCAGAGGATATCCATGCCAAGGACGGCCTGCGGAATGCATTCGTGCTGAACTGCAATAGCCATAACAAAGACATAGCGTTAGTTGTGCGACTGTACCTGCGATCAGCAAGAATCCGTACTCACCCTCCGAGGGATGCTCGAAGCCGCAATCGACGATCGCACGGAGGATCTCCGGCTTGAGCAGGAAGTCACGGAAGCCGGAACTGTGAATAGAGACGTAGGTGCCCTTGACATCCTTCTTGGGCGCCTCCTGTGTCTCAACCGCAGTGGTCTCGGTCTGCTCCTCATCCTCGTAGTCGAGAAGATCGTCGTTATCGGCCATTTTGCGCAGTTGTTGTTTACCTGTGAGACTCTGGCTATAAATACAAGTGTAAATGCTGCCAGGAAAAATGGAAACGCGTGAGTAAGCGAATTACATTTGCATGTGTAAAAAGAAAATGCGCGCAGAAAAAATGAGGAGCCGGTGCCGGCGTACTCTCCGCCATCTTGTTTTTTCGCCACACCGGTTTACATGTATTTCGAGAAAACACGAAATATCAATGTCACTGAGTTATTTCTTCGCGCAAATTAAGTTCTCAGAAGTAAAACGTACCTTTTGCACACGTTAGTTGCTTTCAAATACAACTTTTAACGCGATTTTAACAAAAATTAAAACACTAATGTGACGTATGGAGCAAATAAAATACCAAGAGTGACCGTACTTAAGTTGCAGAATAAATATCATACGCCATGAATGACGTCAAATAGTTATCGTCGAATCGGAACGGTGGGATATGGAACACGGAGGGGGTTTTTTATTTTGAATTTATTTCATAAATAAATAACTAAATGAGTAAGTAAAGTTAGTATTTCTCTTTTCCGAGCTGGTTCCATTTCGATATGAGCGTCTTCTTAACAGCATAATTTGTCCAAAAATTGAATGACAGCCAAATGCGGTACATATTCCGATTCGCCATTAAAATCCTAATTATTTAAGAATAAAATATTGAAAAAAGCAGGAAAAAAATTTTTGCCCAATTTTTCAAAATTTTTTAAGGGGTTACATCATTAAAATTGTCAAAAATGGAAAAAAATTATATTTCTTGTATTTTTAAAGTCGGTATGCAGATTAATTTGCCATATAAAACCTAACACAGAAAGGCATTCCGATTTGAAATTAAGGCTGATTTGGCCAAGTTATGGCTATTTTCAATTTTGATTTGTCCAAAAATTAGGATAAAAAAAAGGCCGATTTAAGGACCCAAATATCTGGTCTTCTGGAGAGCATAATTTGGCCAAAAATGGAATGACAGCCAAATGCCATATATATTCCGAAACGCTGTTTTCAAGGCTGTTTTGGCCAAGTTATGGTTATTCTTAATTTTGGTTTGTCCAAAAATTAGGATATAAAAATGCCAATTTAAGGACCCAGATATCCGCATACTTGAGGTCTTCTGGAGAGCATAATTTGGCCAAAAATAGAATGACAGCCAAATGCCGTATATGGTCTGAAACGCTGTTTTCAAGGCTGTTTTGGCCAAGTTATGGTTATTCTTAATT